>VZSE01000391.1:656965-696246 GCA_013398275.1 Promerops cafer
GCTGGCCCGGTTCCATTCCCTTCCACCTTCTCTCTCTCTCCGGGGCTCCGGCCTACCTCAGCCTGGGCCTCCATGGCTCCCCTCCCCACCCAGCCATGTGGCCGGGCGGGGCAGAGACGGTGCCGCTCCTTGGGCTACCACGGGCCAAAGAGAGCGAACTCTGGGAAATCTCTGCTTTTAACCCCGTGTGTCTTCAGAGGTGACTCACGTCTTCAGTGGTCACACCAGGTGTCAATATTCGAATCTGACCACTGATTGGTTTAACTAAAACTTCCCAAAAAACTCACTTCCTCCCAAACCGAGACATTGGTGTAAAGTAAATTTTGATGTTTTAAGAGATTTGAAGAAAACAAATTCAGAAATAAATGGCTATTAGAAAATCAGATGAAAATGGGACTAATGAGGCTACCACAAATATACAATTTGAGAGGGTTTGTTTGGTTTTTAACAGGTGTAAGTATTTTAAATGTATTTATCTGAATACTGCCAGGAAATAAAACCTGGCAGAGGGAAGTTTTTGTGGCAGGGACTTCAGGACTGTGAGGCAAAAAAATGTCAGAGAAAGAAAGAAAGGAATATACAGTATAAAAATAGGATTTTAGATAGAGATACCTGCTTGTCCGTCAGAGAATTTCCATTGTCCCTATCACCACATGATTCGCAGCTGTGGAAATCTCAGAGGTAAAAACTGGCAAAGTAAATCTTGCCCCTAAGACAGCGCTACACACCCCCAGAACTAACTACCAATTGAGAAGATGAGCTCTTTACATGGACTAATGAGGAAATGACTGCATGTCCTAAGGAAAATCACTATTGTCAGATCCACAAAGTATGGGTTCTGAGAATTTTGGCTGGAGTCTCACAATGTTGTACAACATCAATCTACCACATAGTTTCCTGGCTAGGTAATAGCAAAACAAGTGGTAATACTTCACATGGCAGCAATGTAGCATTTTGCATTGCTGTACAATAAACATGGGATGGAAAGTATGTCCTAAGGTCAGAAAGGAGCTTTGTTGTCTAGCTTCCATAGTAGCTTTAAAACAGCAAACTCACTGGAAATTTCTGAAGAGTTACAGAGTCAGCATCACTATGCACAAGAAGAGCATGTGAAGAGTGTGAGTAAATTTAATTAAGTGGAAAAACTTACAAAAAAAGCTGCAGATTCAAGAAGATACCTCATTTGTCATGCAAAGCGAATTAACCACTTTCTGACATTTCATATGCAAATTCTCTGATATTGCAAGTCCACTGAAGCAGCATCTCAAATTACAATTATATTTGTCTCTGTATGAAGTAAAATACACTGCACAGTGTATTTGTAGCAACAAAAGTGAACAGATAACACTGTAAGACCGTAAGGAAATAAATGCCTCACTGGGTGAGGGGAAGGTCCCTGTTCTGTTTTCAGCAGTGACAGTAACTGATGGGATTTGGGGAGAGTAGTCAAGCCTGGCCCTTGTTCACAGGTACCTCTTTTTAAGGCCTTGTTTTAATGATACTGCCAATATTGAATGCTGTTGCTACCCATGCTAATATATTAGCTATCATGGGGCTTGTAAGAAACCATACACCATTATAAAAAGCAGACTCTTTTGCAATACAAAGCAATAGGAATTCTTTAGGTATTTCCATTGAAAATTAGTGTAAGCAAAAATTGTCCTTATAAAAAATACTCCCAAAATTGATCTGATAACACATACTTGAAAAGCACATACGTAAAAATGCCACAAATAGTTTGATAAATTCTGACTCACACAGATATATTTAATTTACATATGAATAAATCAAAATGTTGGTTTAGATCAGTATTCGAACACTGTTCATCAGCATTTTAGATGCTGCTTCCATTTTACAACTGCTGCTAAAATACAATGGAATTTCAGATGCTCTCCACATTGACTTAACTGATCTGTTATGAAATGAATTGGAAATTCTTCTGCATGTCCCATTTATGAGAGTACAATTTCACCAGCCCATCCTTGTCTCCAAAAGCCAGAGTTCCAGTCCAGTAGCTTGCTGTTGTGATTTAAGTATTTCCATAAAACCAAATCTCATATTTTTCTGACAGTAGAATATGTAGTGAAAATTGAAAACATGTTATAAACAGACTGAATTACTGCATAATTAGGATTTCCAAGAAGGCAGACTGCAGGCTAGCCAGCATTTTAAAGATGCAGAAATAATAAATAATGGGATTGTTCATGTAATTGCTTCCCAATAAATGCAAGTCCACTAATGCAGACCAACTGATATGGATCCAGCGTTTAATGACTTTTCAGAATCAGCATTTCTTAGTCTGTGATTTCATTCACTTTATCAAAAAAACAGTGGAATATGAAAATAGTCTATCCAGGTGAAGTTTTAAAAGAGAATGAAATTAACAGAAGCTGTGAAGCTTCCAGTGCTCAGTCACAAGTGCAGGTGGCTAACCATGGAGTTATAGAACATTTTTTATCAAATTCTCTTTATGAGTATATTCTCATATTAGCAATTCTCGCATTAGTATAAACTCTCTGCTTTTATGTTCTACCTCAGTAAAATACAGTTGCATTCTTCCTGGTTTGATCATGCAAGTCCAAACTCAGGGAGCCCAGCTGAATTAGAAGCCTGGAGCTGATGCAGACTATACGCTACATGGTGCAATGCACAGAAATGCTTCAGGCTTCCTCACTGTTTCTTGAGTTGCACTCTTCCCCTGAGAATCTCTGTCTACCTCAACAGCAGTTTTCACTCATCTGAACTGTGGCAAGATGATATTTTAATATTTGCTTGATCTGACTAATCTCACTGCCTTGTTTTTGGCAATGAAGTAGGCTCATGCTTAAGAAGCTGGTAACAAAAGGATTCATAGAATCACAGAGTCATTTAGGCTGAAAAACTCCTCTGAGATCCTTGAGTCCAAATGGTAAATTCATTGAATTAAGTTTTGCTTCTATGGCTACATTTTAATACACTGAAGTTGTAGTGGAACTGCAGGAATGGCAAGTAAACTGACCTCCACTTTTGGAAGTTGGCTAAGGAGCAGAGCTCATCCTCACACCTTTGCTGGGTTTATCTGGACAACAGCTACCAGTCAGTGCAGTGCAAATAGACAGCAACTTAACTTACTGCTGACATAAAGTACCAAATAATGTTTTGTCACCAGAATAAAAAGTGACATATGCAGGGTACTCCAGGGATGAACTGACTGCAAATTCTAAAAACTAATGACTTGCCTGAAAATGCTCCTGTAATTTCAGTGAACATAAACATTGTAACAATTTTTAAATCACTCCAGTATAACTATAACTCTTTTTTCCCAAACATAAGTTTATACATAAGAATAAATAATTACCAGTTCTCATGCTCTTACACATTAAAAATAGACAGGAGTTACGGCTGTTATTTCATTTTAATTGATGGGGCTGATGTTGCTCTTATAAGTAATTCGAACATATCACTATGTGTATCACTTTGCTTTTAAAGTACAGAAAGAATGCAAAAACATGGTTAAGAGCTTAATCCTGCCAATTTATTAAGGCCATGAAATATCACAAAAATTATGACTGCAAGCTGTTGTAACAGTAGGTTGTAAAATGCCTGTTATCTCAGCATACTCTTTACCACACATCTCAGGAGATGCATTATTCTCACAATCACCTCTCCCTAGCAGTACAACCTCCTTACATTATACCTTCCTCCAGAGCCATGTCTGATCGAGTGCAGTTGTGATTTCTTTCTGTGAGGTGATTTGGAATTAGATAGTCCTATCCTTGAATGGGAAGCCACTAGAGTAAACAGGAGGGTTTGCTTCAAAAGGTTCCTGTACTGAAACTATTAATCAGAGAATTCAAGGGTGCTTTATAATTGAAACTCCTAAACCGGGCCATATCTGTCTCTTAGGGATGTTGTAAAGCTGGCCACCACTGTCAGTCTGTCTCTGACAAGCAGGCAGCAACTTGTCACTTTGTAGGCCTAGAACCTTTACAGTTATCACACTTCACACCCAGGACCATTATCACACTGACCAGGACTGTATCTGTTCCAGCAGCCTGCTCCTAGGACCATTCTTACTGTGTCTGGCACTTCAAGAGGTATTTAATCAAAAAAATATTTATCATACAGTTATTTCAGATGTGTATGTGACAACACATAAATCCAATTGTCTTTGTTTCTTCCAACTGTATTTCTTCTTACTTCTTGAACTATTAAATCCTTTTAATAGTTAATAGGAGTAATCATGTACAGAATCTGTTTTTTCCTTGGTGACCATGCGGGAGACAGATTGAAAATGTAAGCAAAACTCGCACTTTGCAAGCAAGTGCTCATTGCCATTAAAAATAGCATCATGCAAAATATGACAAAGAACATAGCAGAAAAACACAGCATCCAGCCAGAGCCAAAAAACACTGAAGTACTCTGAAATACCTACCTTAAGTACTTCTACATGGAACATCCATTTAAATATTTCACATCTGCTCTTGGAAAGGGTTTGGTGGACTATCAAAGGAAAATTATTCTAACTGTGAACTGTCAAACAACAGGTAAGAATGCTGTTGTGAACTGTGATACACTTTTGAAAGATCAGCAAGGGAAGGAAGAAGAAACTACAGTAAGTATATACTGCAGGCCGGAAGCAGGCTGGGTGCAGTATGTCCTCTTGCTACTGAGAAATGAAGAACAAGAATTTCTGCACCTTCTGGACATTTCTGAGGATCAAAACAAGATCCAAACACCTGAACTGAGTGTTTTTCCTCATTTTAATGCATTCTTTCAAGTTTCCTGCTACATTACTGCTTCGTGAGCAGTAAAGACGAGGGAAAACCTTGTTTCATCTCCTTGGCATGACAAAAAAGCAATAAAAATTGCACATACGATGCAGTAAAAGATACTTAGATCTACCAAATTGTGCTGACACGAGGAAACAAAATGTAAAATTTCATTTAAAAAATACTTTCCTATTAACATTTAATGCTTTCACAATTTCCTTCTTTTTTTATGGAACAACAGTATGTAGCAGCAACCAAGAACCCTTTCTTCACAGTGATAAACTGACACAAAAGTTGGAACAATTTATTACCAACATCTCCATGATGTTTAGTCAGCGTGATGACTTTTAATTATATTTTTCCAAACTCCAATTATTGGTTATAAAGGCATCCAACAAAGATTAACATCACATTCTGTATCAAGTGATAATCTAAAGACTGCCTGACAGTGATTGGCTCAGATTTCAAAACTCTTCTGAATAGAGGACAGTAAACACACTGAGATAATTTTTTCCCTACAAGATAATTATTCATAAAGGCTCTCCTTTATCAACACAAGGAAACAGATGAAGAGAGTCATGCTTGTTGGTAAATATTAATGGGTTTAAGTTACTAATTGCATTTGTCTCTCCAGAAGTGTTTCGTTATGAAAAAAACTACAGAAGTTTGGTGTGGAGAAACCCTGCACCTTCTAGTACCACATTCCCTGGCAATTTTTCAGAACTATTTTTAAGTAATTTTCTGTCTCCTCAAAGAATCAGTTGTCAATGATGAATTAATTCAATACCTCAAATTAAATGTTTGTTTTAATGTAAAATTTATTTCATCCCTAATTTGCATATTTTGTTATGTCTTTTTAGCTGCCAAATTTACAACAAAGTGACAAATAGAGCCTCCTAAGGGATTTATTTCAATTAAGCTTGACTTCAGGGTGGTCCTTATTTCAGTCAAAACTAGAAAAGTGATGCATGATTTCCAAAGCAAAAGCCACACCAAGTTGCAAAAAAATAATTAATTCTAACATTTTACAGAGTTTCACTGATGTGCGTTCATGGTATGTTCCATATTTGATTAATTGTTTATGTATTTCAGTTCTGTATTTCCAACAGCCTATAAAAAATGTTTAAATGTGGCTGTAAGAAATGGTACAGCTGACATATCCTTTAATTTATTTTCTGAAATAGATTCTTTCACTGATACCTCTTATAAGCAAATACTATGTTTTTTAAAACCCCAATTGTTACAGAATACTATAAAACATTGAAACCATTAATGCATTAAATACAATGATAATAAACCACCAACACCTTTTCCAGTTAAGTATCACCAGACAAAGAATAAGGAATCAAACTAGAAAAGTTAAGAATACAGAAAATATGGTTTAGTGTTTAAATGCAAATGAAAATCACAAGACTTTTCCTGCTTGTCTTACAATGAAGTATTACATTTCATTAAAATGTTTTTGAGCAAACATGATGGATTTCACATGAGTTGTCATGTTTCTAAACACCTTATTTACTTCACATTTGTCACAGAGGCAAATATCAAAAGTTACCCTATCTTCATTTCCTTCCATTCCAATATTGACATATTTGTTGAATGTTTTCCTCTCACCAGAAAACATCAATACGATAAAAATTACATTTGATTGGCCTCTCTTTTCACAACTGCATTACAAATATATTGTTAACAGTCAAGACATACTTATACGTCTCTACCAACACTTCTTATGTCAAGTAAACATATTTAACAATCTCAGCCACTAAATTTACAAATGAGTGTCACTTGTCACCTGAAAACATTTGGTGCAGTAAATCGATCTTAAAATACAAATTTGCCCTTTCTTAGGGACTAGTCACGTAACTTTTCCAAAATGAAGAACAGTAACTGGCCACTGGATTTCTTCCATGTTTTGGTACATATAGCATGTGTTGCTGAAGTCTACACCTCATCCACTCGGGTAGGTCTCCATACATCTTTTATTTCAATATTTGAAGTGTGTAAACTTCTATTTGAGCTCAGAGGTTGTACATGCTTTTGGGCCAACTTGTCAAATGTGAATTAAAATCGTTGAGCACCTTCAGAAAACCATTCCTACCTCCCTCATAGACAGCTCCAAAATACCAGTAGTTATGAAGAGGATAAGACAATGCCATACAAAGTTATAATTCACACAAAGAGCCATTCCTGTGGCTATATATCACTGGTTAATAGAATATCATAGAAAAGACTCAGCAGAGTTGCAAAATTATGTTCAAAGACATCCACAGGCATATATTGTGTATATACATACTTATTTTGGACAGAAATTATATTTGCTTTTTGGCAGAAGTGTCTCTGGGTATTGATTTATATTTAAATCTTTGTCTTTAATATTCTGCTTTGTTTGGACAATTGTCTTGTATTTGGACAACTGCATCGTAGAAGGCTTGACAACATAATCAAAGTTAAGATGATTAAAATCTTCTCTCTCTATTTTTTTCCTTTTTTCAGTGCTTTTAGATTAAACCTGTTGAAGTTAGTACCATGTTGCACACTGGAAACACCTGGGTACAAATGCTCCTATTTGGACTGAAGACTAAAATTGTATGATCACAGTTGGATAATTTCAGTGCTGAAGCTCCTCATTCAGAGAAACAGCAGATTTTAATTCCAACCTGTCATCCACAAAAGTATATGCTGTATTTCAAAGAAACCATTTGCTTTGTATTTAAATGCCAATGTTTCAGAAACCCAAGTTTTCAGGGACATGACTGAAACAGAATTACAGCATTTACTGATGTCAAAACCATGGTACTGTCAGTTTATGTCTTGCCACAATTTGTAGAGAAATAAGCCCATTTGTTTATAATGGAGCCAAATAAACATTTATCTTAATTTTTGTCCATAGAAATGGTGTCTCAAACTATATTAAATAGTTTGGTTTGTCACATAATACTCTTTCAGAAAGAAAGTATTAAAAGTTTTAGCATTCACACTAAAATAGCATTCCTAGTAAAATGAAGGAAACAGGAATTTTAAGGCACTTTCTCTTACTGCAATTTACTTAAAAAACATAACATGAAGATTTAGAGTAAATTATTAAAAAATCCTGGATGTTGCAGTGCTATTGCCTTAGCATTTGTCTTACTGAAAATAATCAAGCCTAATCATGAACAGAGAAACAGGCTTCAAGATGTATTACTTACTTAAACTGTATTATTACTGTTTGACATGACTATACCTCAAGCTCCTGAAAACTGGAGACACATTGTCCCATCATCTACACCAGTAATTGGTAATTGCATCACTTTATAAGCAATAATTTCTATCAGTTCAATTTCAGTCAAAAGAAACAAGGATTACTTTTCCAGACAAAAATTAAAACAGTACCAGTGTATCCTATGATATGAACAGAGAAGCTCCAGGCAAATGCCAAAGAATGGAAGACATTAAATTCATGTCTCAAAACTAATTCTGAAAAAAGTAAGCCCTTTACAGTTCTTAGATCCCATCTTGAAGCATAGCTTAAAGGGACTGAAATCAATTTTCCTAGTCAAACTGGGAGAACTATCATGCCTAAAATACAACTTAAAATATTTTTCACACCTTAAATCCAAATAAATCAAAGGGGAAGTTCAATACATCAGGCAGTAAAAAACCCAAATGTACTACAAATAGCTATAATGGAGGAGAGCAACATTCTTTTGGTACTTTCAGTGAGCACGCCACAAACATTGGTCAAGCACGCTACCTTCACTCTACAAGTGCTTCTGTTCCAGCTTTTAACAGGGGTGAGCCAGCCATGAATTACTGTAATGAGCCTTCTTCTTACTTCAGTTCCTACCAGTACTGCTGCACTGTGTGTGCTGAGATATTACAGCTGGCAATTAGAAGCCAGCCCTTGTCCATTCAGAAGTGCTTTGCGCCTTTCACTTCTCTATCATGAGTAGATTGAAGAATACGATTTCTCCTAAACAGTAAGGAAATTTATTCTATAGGCTCATTGAAAGCGTTTTATTTTCCTCTTGATACGTTCATCTTTCATGTATTCTACTTGTGAGCAGAGCTGTGAACGCTCTCTCTTCTCCCCAGCCTTTCTTTACACCTGTACAATGTACGGTTCCTGTACACAGTTCCTATGTACATCCCTGTCATCCCTTGGTTCCTGCTGTTCATCCTCCGTAGTAATTCCATATGAACTGCGTGGATTAGATAGTGAGCTCTGAGAGGAAACAGTCAGATCTCTAGTGTACACAGCGTCATTCTCTTAAGAGGTTTCTTGAAGTAGACTTCTAATAAAGTCCTATGAACATCCTCCACACAAAGCACAGATAAGATGACCAAAATTAAGGTCTATATAGGAGTCTGTCAATGACAGCAAACTGAGGTTAGCCACTTCATAGCCAAATAAGCCACTTCTCTGATTATTCCAGGTCACAAATATCATGTAGAAGAGCCAAATATTTAGGGCCAGATGGTCCAGTTAATTCCACACTTCATGGTAATCATTAGAAAGGCTAAGGACTTCAAAGCGTGTCACAGGAACTTACGCTACTTGGCCAGACGCCACAGGACACAATACTCTGGAAAGGAATAAACAGCAGAACCTGATTGGAATGAGGTAACTGCCTTTGAACCAGAACTTTGCAGCTCTGTGTAAAGCCCACTGTGATGACCAGACTTCAGAAATTAGACTTCTCATCCCACAGATCTGAAGCCCACCTGAGAAAACTATTGAGGACACAGATCTGAGTGTTTCTCAGGCTTCATATGCCTTCTCTCAGGTAAAACCAGAAATATCTGTAAAATAACATACATATATGTAGCCAGAAAGCTTGGCCTCTGTGATGTAATCCAAAGACATTTAAGTTAACAAATCACCACAGCTTCCTCAGCATGACCACTGCCTCTTCCCATTTTTCTCCAGAAAACAGGTGTTTAGCAACTTACTGTAAGTCATAGGATGACAGAATGGTTGGGGTTGGAAGGGACAGAATCAATCAGGTTGGAAAAGATCTCTGAGAACATCAGGCCCATCAAGTGCTGTGAACAATAGTACTTGGTGAATGGTATTTTCAGGCTCTGATAAGGATAAGCCACAGAACTTGTAAATTTAAGATAAGTAAAATGTGCCTAAGAAATAATCCTGCTATGCATAACATACTTTTGCTACCTGAGAGCAGATAAATAGAGTAGCAGAATAGTCAGAAATGGCTGCTGCCTGGAGAGCACTAAAAAAGATGTCAGCTATTAGAGAACTGTGCTTGTCTCAAGCATATCTCAAGGCTGAGCTGGAACAGATTCTACACAGATCCCAGAAACTAGACCCAGGTATGCAAAATTGAGGTTGATATTACAACTGGTAATTATATTCGTACCATATGTCCACTGTCATCTGGTGAAGGCACAGCTGGGATTAATGGAGTTTTCTAATATTTATTCAAGTCCTGCTGCTTGTCAATACCATCCTCAAAATGTTGCCTTTCCTCAAAATTCTTGTGTGGTCAGTTTTCAGTTTTTCAAATCCCCAGGGCACTTGATTTGTTCCTCTTATTATCCGCTAGCCTTTTAAATTCTCCAAGTATCCTACAGGCCATGGATTGGTCAATGGACTATTAGGCTGTGCAGTTAAAGAATCCAGTGGACCAAGGACAACACTCATCAAAGACTTGGATGGAGGTGGCCAAAGGCATCACAGAACTGAGGGTGGGCCTGTTCCACAACTAAGCACTGCATAGTCTGCTCAGTAATTCTTTTTAATTCATGCCTCCCCCATGGGGTAAGAAAGTTGGAGTAGGTGGCCCGCTGGTCCTCTGCCAAGCTTGTTTCCCCAGCTCCTACAAATGCCCAGACTTAACTAAGGGAAAACATACTGGCCAACTTACCAAGACCTCTTTCCCCTGCACAGCTCACACACTGACCCTTCCTTTGCCATGCCTCTAACATCAGTTTAGAGCTCTCGTGTACAGTCTCACAGTCTCACTACCCCACTCACCCCTTGCATCGTCCCCCGTGTGTCCCTGATAAATCTGTTGCTCTTTCCCACTGTATCCCATCTCTCCTAACACATGCCTTCTGTGCCTCTACTCCAACTGTCTGCTAACCCAAAGGCCTGGATGAGCATGAGGGAATAATGGCTTTTATACTATAAAGTGGGCAAGCCTTGTTCCCAGTTTCAGAGCCATGGTTCTGATCTTCCTGGGTGGGCTAGTCATGACCCTGTCTTGACAAGAATTAAGGACTTTCCACATGGGTTGGGCAATATTTAGGCACACGGCATGAGGGAAATGAATCAAACAGGGATGGGTGGAGGACAGAAGGCTAAGTTGGCAGGGGAGAGTCGAATGAATGTGAGAAAAGCAACTTAGAAGGCCAGAGGACTTTGTAAATCTAATTCTGGAAGGCTATTTGAATTAGATGAATACTGTATCCTTGGGAAGTGGGATTAAGGTCAAGAAGAGGAAAAAAGGCAGATGACTTGGGCAGCAAGACTTAACTACTAACCTTCACCTAACCAGCTAAAGAGAGAATCCTAATATTAATTTCAAGAATCTTTCCAGGAAAAAAAATTACTCACTCAGCTATACTGAAAATATACTGAAAGCTATACTGAAAATACAATATTAAATATATATATATATATACCTTATCTTTTAAAACACTGCTGTAACCTTGTGTCTTTACTGCCCTCTCCAATGTTCCTGGAAAGTTGATTGTTAGAAGTAGGCTGCAATTTTCCAGGATAAATAAATACTATAAGCACCTTACATCCATGAAGCTATGTTCAATGAAGAAATTAACTATCTGTGACACCACCTATATTGCATTCATCTCAACAAGTACTTCTATTAGGCCCAAAGAACTAATTTTAAAACAAGTATCAATGAAAAACAAAATCAAGCATTTGCATCAGAAATTGGAATTTAAGAGAATTATAGCATGTATTTGACCAGGACACAGTAGTAATCCTGTATAACTTCTGTGATCATTAGTAACCAGATAAAATATTTTTTTCAAACACCAAGCCATACTACATTCCAAATTAATGAAATATTTTGTTAATACATTAAGTTTCAAATAACTATATTTAATTATTTCACTGGTTTATGGATATTCAGTGAAGATTTTTTTCTTCCCTTGGTAAACTCATCACTAATATTTTTCTTTCAGCTATTCAATTTGATTCATGTTCAAACATAAAATTGACCCATCTTATATTAAAAACATGATAATTTTTCTATGGACTCATAAGAGAACTGGAGTAGGCCCACAGAGAAGAAATTCTCCTTCCACACTCCACGATACAGTGCGTTAACTTCAAAACAGAGTTTTCAGTTTCCTACAACACTTCCACTGATTATGCTGTACCCATTTACAACTTGTTAGTTCATTTTTTATTTCTCCATCCTCTGTAGACCATGCTGTTGATCACAACTCAGGCACAGTTTCACAGCTAGTTTCTTTCACAATCCATTGCCATGTTACCACCAAAAGAGAAAGTTCTCCCTATTTCATCAAGCCCTTGGCCCCTCTTTTGTGCCAGCACTGGATCAGATGGATTGACTCTATTCAGCTGAAAACTATAAAAATTAATTAATTAGTTTTCAGGCAGATCAGCTTTTTGATCTAACCAATTACACAGCTGCCTGAATATTGGTGCCAGCAGAAGAAAGGCATTATAACCCATTGCCTGGAGTGGAAAAGTGGTGGGACAGTAGCAGAATAGATTTAAACTGGTTTACACTGACTGTGAAACTGCAGCCCTAAAATCACATGGAACTTTGCTGAACATACTGATCACCACCTTCAACAGCACAGCACTTTGAATACTAAATGGTCAAGTAAATAGTTGTTGATGTGACATGGTTAATATGCACAAACAAGAAATTAACATATCACATTATCAAGCACTCAATCACCTGTTTATTAAAATGCATACAATTTACATTTGCCTTAGGATCTTACTGAAAAAGGGAACTTTTAAATAAATTTTTGCCCCTCATCTATTCTTTTCTGCTTCATAAACATTAACTTTTATAACCTGTTATTAAACCTAACCTAACAAAAATACCTTTATTGCCATTTCACCACACAATGAAAATGTTAAATGAATTTTATCCTCATTTTATGTCAGGTTCCTTAAAAATGATTGTTACTGTTACTATACACATACTAGTCATACATTCTTGAAAAAGTTTGAGATACATTATTTCGATCAGTCCAGCAACAATTAATATATTCATGTACAAGTTTCATCTACTTCCTCACTGTTCATATACTTTGTTTTATTTGTTCCTGTAATTTTTAACCCCATTGAAGGTCATAAGAAGTAAACCTAAATGGGTGTTGCATATGTGATACAATAAAGACATATCTGCCTAGGACACATAGCAGTAATTTTCTAGAAATGTACTATTCCTATCTGTTGAAACGATTTTATTTCTAAATGAAAAAAAATAAGTACAAACTCTTCTTTACTCCTTTCTTCTTAACTATATGATGGTTAACATGGATTCCACCAATTTGAGCCAGTCAATAATTTTATGTCAGCCTTGCAAAATGCTCTTGCAGAGCTCTGCTCAAAAATCAGTGTAAGTTTCTTCAAGGAATCGTAAAGACTATTGTCAGATATTATATACTTCTAGGGAGAAGTTTGTCCCAATATACTGATGAGATTTAGAAATTGCCAGCCTCCTTCCCTCAAACATCACATTCTGAGCCATTCCAGCAAGAACTTCATCTTGCTTATTTCTCCCATGGTCTCTCTAGACTACACTGCCTAAAAATAATTAAAATCACAGAACTACTTTACTATAACTGAAATCCTTGTACTCCACCTAATTTCTGAGCAGACTCCTAGAACCTGCACTCTTATCAACATAATTGCAATCAGGAATTTTACCAAATTCCAAGCAAAAAAAAAAACCCAAAATCAACTGTAAAAGAGTCAGAAATGTCAGGTTTTTTGGCTGTACTTTTTCCATTTCACCTTTAAATGCCAGAAGTCATTTGTCACTTCTATTGGATTACCTCATAGATGTTCAAAGTCCGCCAAGTGCTTTTCACTATTATTTCCATCAACCTTTCAGTGTGATGACTAATCTGCTGCAGAACTACGTGATGTAACACAATGGTTAAAAATAGTACGGAATAGCTTTGCTTTCTTTTATTGCCAGTCATTTCCGGAGTTCTTCATGCCCTCATGTAACTTTCTCTCCTTATAAAATGAAAAATAAAGCAGCTTTCTGTCCTTCAATAAGACATATCAGTCTGTTGCTCACACCATATCATATATATATATATATATATAAATGCATATGTGTAATTATAGATGACAAAAATTGCTATATTGAAACTACAACTTGAAGCACTGAAAATTTAGAAAACATTGGAATTAGTATTGTTGGTACAACCCCACTTAAAAAGCGGAGAGTGACAGAGGCCTTACAAAAATCTCAGAAAAAGAATGAGTAATTCCACCTTTGAACAAGTATTTGAAATGTCTGTAACAAGTAGGGCTTGGAGCCACGCATGATAAGGGCAAAGCAATATATTTAATAGCTGTTCATTAAGTGCATCCTGCATGAGGTAGAAATTCTGTGGAAAAATAGTGTAATCTCATAATTAAATGTAAACACATGAGGGACCAAGTTTACTCCATCAAAACCTCCCAGGCTTTTTCTCATTCCTTATCCCTTATTGAAGCTCTGTTATGCCCACTGTCCATGCCTCTCTTGCTCTTGTCTTTCTGTTTATTTATATACATTCGCCTTTTCCCAGGCTGCATTCCACCAAGGCAACTCCTCCTCTGTGTTTCCATGGAGGTTCAAAACAGCAAAAAGGAAAAGAGCCTGATTTATTTGTTCCAATGACTGGACCTCGATCCAATCCAGTTTCAAACAGTGCATGTACAAAGCAGGAGTTCAGTTCAAGGTTATTATACCTAAAGAAGAACACAGCTGAAAACTTGATATTGTCACAGGTGAAAGTCTGGAACTCCAGTAATATGCGATCCCGTGAGCCTGCCCACGGCAGCAAAGTCATACCTTAGGATGTGTTTGTCTGCTCCAAGCACCGCTGAACAAAATGTTGGAGGTCATGTAATTAAACGTGGTACATACACAAAAGCTCAAATCAAGCTGCACGGGTCATGCTAATACATTAAGTCCTATGATTTAACTTTGGGATTTGAGAACTCTAACACTGTTCTTTTAATACAGGTTGTGTGTGTACATGCCTGTGTTTGTACACGCCTGTGTTTGTACACAATATATTTCACAATAAACCAAAATTTGATCAATGCTCTTGATCTAGAGGAGGTGTGATTCACTTCTCACACTACTTTACACTACTTTGATTTCAGTGTAGTTATTTCTGATGCATATTAATCCGTCAGTAAATTACTGGTTCTTTTCATACACATGAGTACCCCCACACATAAATCAAGTTTTATACATGCAGTCATATAGGTACAGGTACCTGCACACTCAAACATTAAAACAAAGAGAATGTACAAAGCATTTTATGTCTATGACATTTTGTCTATGGCCATGTCTGACTGCATTTGTTCTACTGTGTTTTTGGGAAGATTATCTTACTAAGATCCTATTCAAGCTTGTTGCCAGAAAAATTTAGTTCAGCACTAAACTGAAAGCTAAACTAAGGCAATAAACTAAACTTACCCCTTACTCCCAGAGGGGGTCCAACAAAAAAAGAACATAAAAGCTGCTTGTTCAGCTGTGGCACTCCTCTTCTAAAGCTATTGTATGACTGCCTCTATTTCAATGACACATGCTGCCTGTCAGAAGGTGATAGTCTCTGTCATATTTATTAAAAGGCATTTTGGAACTAAGCAGTCTTAAGTAACTAACTAAAGACTGTGACATAAATCACGTATGGCATTATGAGACACAAAGAAATGGTTCTCAAAGTATCAGCAATGACTGACGCAACTATAAAATATTTTTAACAACACAAAATGATCAGAAAAATATTGTCTTACAGGGCAGAAGCTTCAAAACTTTTGAATGTCAAAAGCCGTCACTCCCAGCAGTTGAATTTGATTTTGCCTCTCTGGTAACTGAAAAGGTATAGAACCCTGCAAGCTAGAAGCCTTCTGATAACTATGACTTCTCAGGGGCTCATGAGAATAGTTTCATCCAACAGTTTCTGACTCTCATTAACTCTGTTTTTTAAAGTGTTCCCGATTACTGATTAAAATACACAATAAATTATACTTTGTTTTATCAGTAGTTATTTACTATACCTTTTCTGAATGTAATCTTCTAATGCATCATTTTTTACACCACAATAGCATAACATTTAAGGGTGGTATGCCACTACTAATTTACATTACAGAAAGGATTGTACAAAAGATTGAAATGCAGAGATGTCCAAGCTCACTTTAGGCCACCTACAAGAAGACATCCTGCTGCACGGGCATGGCCAAACATATTAGCTTATTTAGTCTAGAAAACATGCATGTTTTCCCAGCAAGATTTCTGCCAGTGATTAAACTTGCTTATTTATAAAGGTATTTGGGTACTTTTACATTGTGCTAGATGTGCAGGTTTCATTTACACATCTCTGGTCCTGCCTGAATTTAACAAGACTTCTTGACTTGGCAGCACTTGCCATGTTGCTGCTACTATAAACTTGAAAAGTGTATTTATTTTTCCCTTGGAGACAGCCAGTATGAAATCCTGGTATCACCCTAGCACGTAATCCTGATCACATACACAATTAAGGTTTATAAACACACTAAGCATTACTTTTCCATTACTATACCTAACATCAGTGCATTGTTGGGTTATTTCATTAAAATTGGGGCAGGTATCACAATATTTTTCCTTTGGACAGTAAAATACAAGAAAATACAACATTTCAAGGAATAAAATACAAATCACATACTTTATGGGGCTAAATATTAAATGTGAGTGTATCTATAAGAAAGGTGGACAATTACTTTGTAAAGAAAGGAATGGTTGGGTTTGGCTGCATAAGAAAATGACGAGAGAATAAGAGACCCTGTAGAAGTTACTGCAGGCCTTGGCATGAATATAAACTATCAGAATCAAATGAGATTGATTTGATGAGGCTGTGAGAGCAGTGCTGCTTATTTCTCTCTGCAAAGAGATAGACAGACATGTTCAACACATATTCAGGTACAGAGATATCAGGTCTTCAAATTACACAGAAAGAAAATAGATGGGTCTAAGGAAAAAAAGAGATGAAAGCCTAATGTATTGGCTGCACTACCTAACAGAGTTCATGTTAAATTTCATTTCTTATTCCTAAGGACTCCACTACCATTAAACTAAATAGCTCAATTTCTTTAAAGGAATGAGAAGGACCATCCTATCAATAACCTACTTTGTGGGTAAGAACTTGAAGTTTCAAACCTGAACAAGAAATTACTTCGAATGATTGCTGCTGACAATTGCTTTGCTTCATGCTGTTTCTTGACATTGTATCTGGATAGTAAATAGTTCCTTTCCTCTGAAATTTTGAAATCTCAAAAATATTTCTTCCCCACATTAGAGTTAACCCCAGAAGTTTCAAAGTTTCCCCACATAAAAGCAGGGAAGACAGAGTCCAGAACAGCCAAAAGGCATCAGTTGTCAGTGTCCTTATTTTAATGTCAGAGCAGGAACTTGAAACTCAGCTTTCTGCAACCCAATCCCAGTGCTCCCTTTATTTTTCATATTTTTCATTCATTTTTTCTTTCTTTATCATTCCTAGTAAAAGTGATCATGAAGTAGCATTTTCAGGGAAAAAAAAATTCCTCCTTACCAGCTTTTGTAGAAACAGAGAAGAAAAATAGCCAAGCATTTTGCTAGTTCTTAGAGCAACAAGCAAAACCAGGTATGTGAAGGAACATAATAATTTGCTCGATGAAAATATATTTGTTTGCATCAAGCTGAGAATATTAATCTAGTCAGTTCTAAGGTGTCAGGATGCAAACCATTCTGTTGAATAAGATATTAAAATCAACCAACATACTATTAACAACTATTCCAAATATTCCAGATTAAATTGGAAGTGAAGAGATCAGGCTAACATTATTAGCCAAAGAATTTTCACCACTCATATGAATTTAAATTATTTAAGCCAGTTTCAACATTTGAAGAACTCTCCTGCTCTCAAGGGAGATATTAAATGTATACGTCAGTAATTCACAGATTGCTGTTGATGCTAGTCACCAGAATCTGGCTTTAATTCCACACAGTTAAAATCTCTCTTCAAATTAAGAGTGTTTAATTCACTAAAAACATATCAAAAGCAACAGAAACTAAATGAACTTACTAATGATAGACAATTTCAAATGATACCTTTCCTTTCAGACCTGAGAAAGGGAGGTGCCTGATTATATGAATTATCTGGAGAGTGAGCTGTGATCTAATTTACATGGTAGTAATGACCACATAGCTTTATAATTACTTCCTGAAACATTTGCACACTGAGCTGATGGAACCTGGAGTCCAGAGAGCAAAGAATATGATACTATAGGGAAAAGGAATAGTCCGAGCCAAAGGAGGTTACAATAAACATTTGGATGCAATTTGCATGGGTGTGAGGAAAAAACCTGGGTCATGATGTGGCGATGAGTTCAGTAGTTTCTGTTTCCCACCCTTCATACATTTCAGGGCTACTGTAGTGCAGCACTGTTCCCAGAAGAAACAGAGGATGAGGCAGTGGTCTTGATAATTCAGCCTGCCTTAGGCAGGGTTCTTGTTTGCTGTCTCTTCTTGAATGACAGTGTGGTTTCAGAACGGCCAGCAGAAGATGTTAGGTTAATTTGTCCTTTTACTCTCCCCAGCCATTAATCAGATAGGCAGGGGCTTGCTCTTCTGTTCCCTCTGAAATTCTCCTGTACCATTCCTCAATAAACCTGGCTATCAAAGGAGCCAGTCACCAGCCATGGGAGGGATTCACAAATCATTTACGTGCTACCTGCCTACTTGAGGAAAGAGGGGTTTTACACTCACGATCTAACACATTCTCTGCAGATACCGAAGCTGACCACACTATGAATTGCCAAAGAGGTTTCAAGGAATACAAAGTGGTCCCATTGCTATGCAAGAATTCATTTACAGTTGCACTTATTGAACAGCAGGGTAAGTCATTCCTTTTTGATTTCTTTCCTAAAATGAGACCAAGTGCTGGCTCGGTTTTAGCTTGTCTGACAACCTTTATTTCATGCAGACTGTCAGATACATGCGTTAAAAACTCCCAGTGACAACTCTGGTTCCCCCAAAAAGGTTGGGTTTTTTTCTAGGAAGTCCTGTTCTACAGGTGAATCTGGAACTTTCTGTGATGTCAGGCAAATAGTGCTGCCTCTAGGAGTCTTCTAAATCTGTGTGTGGTTAGACACTTCAATTTAATGGATTTAACCCCATTTCTTTAAAAGAACCAATAAAGTAGCTTCATTATACACTTCTGCCTGTGTTAAAAAATTCTTACAGCTGTTTCAGTGAGAGGGTCTTCAATCTTCCTTCTTTGAAGAAAGGACTAAAAATTTGGCAGGATCCTTTTCACTGTCACTATGCAGTCTCACCCTGTGCAGACATGCTCTGAACTTCTGAGAAAAATCAGGAGTTTGCACGTGCTTGATGAAAGCTTGCTAGAGGGTATCAAGCAACATTCTTTACAGAGCCTGTTTTCACATTTTGTCTTCCAGACTGAACAGAGCTTTTCCTTGCAACAGCTCCTCATGGCTGCCAGAAACAATTATGGCACTGGGCACTGGAACAGAAAAGAGGCAAACAGTCTTCCTGTGTTCTCAATGTTCTTCTTGTTATACACACAACTCAGAAAAAGAATCACTTGGGTGGAAGAAGCAGTGCTCATAAGAAAAAAGTGAGTAAAAAGTATATAGGGAGACTTGACAGGAGAAAAGCAGAAGAGGCAAACTGCTGGGAGAAGTGTGAAAAATATTAATTAGTATTACTAATTCCAACTTAGTACTACTAAGTACAGCTACTTCCCACAAGAACCTGGAACAGGACACAGTTCTCAATTTTTAAGATTCCTCTGCTGTAGGTATCCTGTTGGGAAAGTCACTGCTGAACTGCATGAGTCTTCTCCACACTGTGGTCAACCCACAAAGGAGTTGACAGTTTACAGCTGTTGCCAAATATTTCTTTTGAAGACACAAAAAAAGCCTCTGCCACAGATCAGTAAAATCTCTATTTAATACCAAGATAGCAGCCTGTGTACCTCTACCTAAGAACAATTCTGTTTTTCAGGAAGGTCTTATTTCCTTTACTACATTCTACCGTGTCAGATAGGATGGTACATTAAAATCTAGATAAAATATGACATATGCTGCAAAATCTTACTCAAAGTTTATGACAGGTCAGCATTAACTTCATATAATCTTTAAAATTGCTTCCTGTGTGCATAAAGAATTTTTTTTTTTTTTTTTTTTTTTTTTTTTTTTTTTTTTATGAAAGTATTTGGGATCCCTGCTTCATTCAATAGTCAGGAAGTACAGTGTTTAGGGAACAATTAAGGCCTAAGCTTTGAATAAGGACATTGTCATTAGACTTCTGCCTCATTTCCTCCAAAAGGCAGACAGTACCCTTTACAGAAATGAAGCTAAATCAAAGATAAGTCTTCTCTTCTGAATGTGAATTTAAAAGTCCCTGCTGAGCTGAATAAGAGGAGATCCTGAAGAAAGGAACAGCACTTTAGCCCTTGAGGGAGCAGCCTATGTCAGGAGAAAGGTGAGGGAAGAGAAAGCAAGGTCTCACTCATGCAATGGAAGACTGCTCTGTTGGAACTGTTCTGCCTCTGAAGTCTGCCAGAAGACCTGAATTCTTACAACAGTGACATAAGTCAAGAAGATCTCTGCTTTTCACACTTCAAGCTCTATAAGCACCTCAAAACTGTATGAGTAATCAGGCCTAAAGTCTCCTGCATTTTGAGGAATAGGCATTCATAGGCATTCAGGATTTGCTCCCAGTCTTTAAAGTACACAGATATTTCTGTGGGGGGACATAGAAAGGAGCTCATGTCACAAAATAAATTATTTCTTGCTTGCAGGAAACTCATTTAATATAGCAGCAATTGCATAGAAAATCCCACATGGAAATTAGTTACTCAAAGCAGGGTTTGGCTAGAGGTCACAAACAAAGCAAAAGGAGAAAACATTGATTATGCAACCACAAAGCTATGCTGTGTTGTCAGCTCAACTGAGGTATATTTAACTGGAGCAACACAGCTCCATATACGGATAGACAGGCCTGCCTGAACGACATACACAGTGCCCTCTGGGACAAAACACCCTACTGCCCAACAGGGCTAGTAAGAAAAAGGATTCCCGAATTAATTAAAATAAAGTTATTGCCCAGAATTTGCTGATATTCCTGTAAACAACAGGTGCATGCTAGGAACTAGGATGTAGGGCTACAGGAACCCAAAAGGACTGAAATACCCCCAGCTTTCATGTCAGTTCAGAAGTAGCCAGGAGAAGAGTCTCTGCTTTTCTGCATGTTTAGTTGGAAGCAGATGAATCCCAAAGTCTTTGCCCTCCATTAAAATCTGTTGCACCTGAACATAAAACCAAAACATATTCTGCTTATACGTAGAATAATTTTGGAGATACAGAATGGATTTCAACTCTGTCTCTTTTGGACAGCTGCCATTACATGTCATTTCCTCACAGAACTTAACTTGAAAAGCACAACCAGCAACTGATTCAGTAACCTATGTGACTCAGACAGGAGAAAATATTGCAAAGAGTCCTGAATTCCCAGAATATTAAACTCATGAAGGACTGTCCATGTCTGAGGATCAGATTCTTATGGTCCAGTCTGCGTAAATGTTGCTTACATGCCTCTTGGCTCAACAGAGGGACCACAAACGTTGTATACTATGGAGCCACTCAACATAATCTGAAGAGAACATTTCCTTCACTGTAGCTGCAAAATACCATAAATAGGCATTCCCTCTGCTTCCTTACAAAGAACAAAATCTCAGACTTGGCTCATTAAGACATCTGCTTCACTTGGGGGAGAAAATCCCCTTCATTTCTTTCCTGCAACTGTGACTATGTAATAGAATCAATACTTTGAACAAAAATGACAAGTCTACATTGTGCTCATTTTCTCTGACTTCATTATCTACAAAAAAAGATTATACTCCACTATGCTGAAGTAAATTTCACTCCCTATATGCCCTCAAGGAAAAGTTAATTCACAGCAAGTAAGAGGACAGAATAACATGGAAATCAAAGGGCTGTTATAACCACTCTCAGTCCTAATTGCCTCAAACACTTCACAGCTTAGAAGCTAAGGGAAGTTTTTTTCTTTTCTATTAAGTGGCTATTGACTTGAACAGATTAGACTGTTATGCAAATTGTTTAGGTATATGCATTACAGTAATAAGGGATATATACATACATGGTTCACTCTGATACTGAGACGATTGGTAAGACTGGAGATTGAGTGCCCACAGCTATTCAAAGTACAGTGTTGCCTGCTCTTTCTCCCTTACTGTGTCTAAATTGCTATAAAAATTAATAATTCACATGTCAAAATAACGCTCCTGTAATGAACTTGTAACATGCAATCTAGTCCCAGATAAAATGTTCCTTTGGTTTTGAATAAAGAAAACATTTTCATCTATTTTATTTTTCTCTTCCTTCAGACAACAGTTGAAAACAATTAGCAGATAAAGCATTTCTTGCTCTTTGTTCTTTATATGCAAACACCATGGACACAGTGAAGATACTAAACAGTACTGGTGCCAGTAGACACCCTTGAGGGACACCACTCATTGCTGGTTTCCATTTGGACACTGAGCCATTGACTGACTCTTATCTGCCTAATAGTCCTTCCATCAAATTAATGTCTTTCACAATTTAGAGGCAAGAATGTTGCACAAGTCCAGAGAGATGACATCAATAGCTCTTCCCTTGTTCATTGATGCAGTTAATATACCCTTGAAGGCTGCAGGATCAGTCGTGCACAATTGGCCCTTGGTGAATATTTGCCCCTGGTGAAGCCATGCTGGCCACCCCTAATCTAATTTCTGTAAAATGTTGCACACCTTGTTGGTGTTTTGATTAAGGATATGCCTCTGTCATTTTAATTCAACAAAACTCATGGTACTCAGATGTGTGATATCATTTTTTAGTATAAGACTTCCAGGAAATGCAGTTTTCAAGCAAAAAAATATTCTAGCAACAAAGGTTATGCTATCTGATTGTTCACTGTGAATAACGTGAGGTACTACAGAAGATTCATTGGTTTTCAGCAAGCAGCAGACTATTATAATACACACCACCCAATCATAATCTTTGGGAGCCAGTGAAGAGTGACCAGGATTTTGGAATTATTGACAAAGTTACTAAAATGATCTTTTATTTTGGAAATTGAGTCCTTGCACATATTGCAATTGAAAAGCTTGTGATTCTTTTATAGTACTGTTACTCCAGCAATGCCAGTGACTGACTACATTTTGCCTGTGGTCGTGATTTCATTAAATCAGGGTAACTACTCTGAGAATAAATTTTTGTTAGAAAACATGAATACAAATAGAAAAATCTAGACCCAACCTTTGTATCACAGTAAGATGCAAAAATTTTGACAAACCACTGTTCAATGGGTAACTATGACCTAAATTCCTCTAGTTGAATACTTTCTGCAAGCCAAAATAGGAAGAATTTACCAGTATGAAACATACCCCTTTTCAAAGCCATTGGCTTCCTAGGACTTCATTGTCTTATCCATAAAGCTTTGCACCCTCTTGAAATTGCTTTAATTAATAATATGTGTCTGGTACTGAGTAAACTGGTTCTGCTGCCATTTCCACTGCTCCTGTTTCTTCCATCGTGGGTAACAGAATTATCACTGCTTGTTCCCAAGTTCTGTGCTACTTTTTCTTGTTTTCAACCAGCTCCAAAGACTTGCTGCAAGTCTTTATTGCCTCTGATTCACCATCTTTTCATATGTCATGTGTAGTTTTCTCATCTGATTTATGTATTTATTACTTTCACCAGCCTCTTTTATCCTCCAGTGCCTTATCCTCCATTTTTCTCTCTATGAACACTTCTAAAGACATGAACCATGCAACTATTCACTAGATATACTTAATAACTATAACTATGTTTTGCCTCACTTAAACTTTATCTCTTTTTAAGTATGCCATCACATATTCCTTCTACAATAAGGCTGACTGTAATCATCAAGTAAAATTCCATTTCACTAACAAACAGTTACCCATGAGAAATCAGTAGGTTTGTTGCTGTTTCTGTTAGATGCTTCAATTTAGTTATTTATTCCTGAACAAATGTTTTCTCTGAAAGTTGGCATATGTCTAAATTACTTCAGCTGTTCTCTTCCTTTCCACTTTTCTGTTATAATCAGCCATCTCCCAAATGTAAGACAACATTTGGGAAGGCAAAGGAAGACCAAGAGGGGTGTAGGACAGTGCAGTAAAGTGAGAAGGGAACCATCAGGCTGAAGAATATGGGAAGAAAATTGAGGAGGGGGTGAACACCAAAGGAAGACAGGGGCGAATCACTGTGAAAAAGAGAGCTGAGCATGAAAGGGGAAAAAAAGGCAGAGGAAAACAAAGACTTGGGGAAAACACTATAGCCACAGATAGCATAAAGATTAGACAATAAGAAAGAATAGGCAAAGAGGAGACAGAAAACAAAGGCGATTAATCAAGACCAAAAAAAAAAAGCCCTGGGGAGATGATCTGTATCAGAAATAAAGGGTGCATTTAACCAAAATTGGAGATGCCTGGTATAATGGGGAACACTACAGACCTTAGTAGGACAATAAACAGAATAAAAATTTTAAAATAAATGAGCACAGAGTGATTAGAGCAGTTGTGCTGCTATACACTCTAAAGTGGAAAGAGGTAAGTTATGAACATTAATCTGGTGTTTCTCTACAACTGAAAAGGAAAGCAGGATGCTAAAAGGAATAAGTATAAAACTAAGACTGAATATTAGGGAGGGGTTTTTTGCTATATGCTCTTGATACCTCTATGTGCTACAGAATATTGAATAAGGATAATAAAACCACAGAGCTCTGCTGTCATCACACAATGATACATGGCAACAGTAAATGTACATTTTACATCGGGGTATATTGCTTCTGATTGCTTATTTCAGCCTTTTGCTAAGCTGTAGTCTGCCCCATTCTTGTTCAACATTATAAATATTTTTAATGGAAATTGAATAGATATCAAAAGATGTGATATTATTGTTTTGTGAGGCACTGGTTAGACGTTATGCTTATTTAGGCTCCTTTTGCTACAAAAAGGCAATTATTGTACAACATAATGGAGTACATGGGATCAGTTCAGCTTTTGAGATAATTTCCTATGAGAAATTACATGTTGGCAGATGCACTGATTTCAAGTGAGGCACCCATCTGCATCTGAAGACACAGGATTCTCCAAGAAAAAGAAACCTGCAAAGTAACCAAATGGAACCCTTTGAAATGATACTGCCAATTTGACAAAATATACTTGGTTCTTAGAGTCCTTTCAATGCACAGTGCTTGGTTATTACCATCATGCTCAACTTGCCTAAGGAAAAAAGACAGAGTGACTTGACAGAGGACACTTGGCAGATGCAAAGCCTGAAATAATCCCATGAATTGGTAACATCAGCTTTGTTGAAGTTGATATTAAAATTCTGACTAGCTCCTGCTGTCCTGGGGCTTAAGCACAGTTTTCCTGTCAGTTTGTAGATTAATTTATCAATCTAACCAGGAAAAATGACAGTGGCCTAGTTCTTTTAGGGACAGGTGGCAGCTCCCACTTGTAGCATCTTCTTCGAAGATCGCTGAAAGGACAACTAGTCCCCTAGACACGTAGCTGTGCTGGGCAAAAGGAATGTCTAGTGCCAATCTCCTCTTCCAGGTGGACACGGCACAACAGTTGGGCTTCAAGCACGGTTACATATCTGAGCGAGAGATAGTGTGCTTGTGAGGGCAGTGCATGCCCTTACAGGCATTTCCTAGCTCCTCCTTGGCAAATGCAGCAGGCCAGATGGAACTGTTCCTTGGGCTGCCAGTTGGACCACCCTGGTTTGTACCAAACAGGATTTTAAAAAACCCAAGGGGATGGAAAAAGTCTGAAAATTAGCAACTAAAAATAAACAGGAAATGAAGGCAGAACTGTTTCATATGAAGTGCCATAAGTAAATGAAACAGAATTGTCCAGTTGGAATTATCAAAATATGAATTTAAGTAAAAACACTGAGAAGAGTGAAAATAATGCCAGGGCAGAAGGGAAAGGAAGGGCTATATTTAAACAAAAAAGCTAAACAAACACAGCTACAACAATGCTATCACTAGAACCACACCTGGATATCTTCAATGTGAGGTAAAGGAATGTGTGCAGAACTATGGCATTTTGAAGGTCTGAAACATGTTAACTTCAGCAAGTTTCCTGTAACCTCCTTTGGAATTCCTTATTTGTCACAGCATAGTCTGTTGCTTAAATTTTTTTTCCTTTAAGTAATAGCTCTGAAAAATTAAGGCTCAGGCCAAGTACACAATGGAAGCTTATATTCTATAATTTGTAAGGATAAGCAATAAGATAGGAGAAAGTCACTGCATAGTAACAACTAGAATACTTCACTACTTACCCAGGATCAGTTACGATTTAATGCAGATTTTTTTCCAGATGAATGTTAAGACACTGTTGGTCTGTGAGGACACATCATTTTCAAAAGACATTATTTAATGGAAATATAATGCCAAAGAGTAATAGCAGCACCTACAATTTGATAATGCTGTTTAAAGCTCAACAAATCAGAAGAATCTCTCAAAAATACAAGGCACAATCCTCTGTTGCTGAGATAAAAACTAGATGATCAACACATGACCTTTTCCTTCTGTAGGTTCTGGCACTGCAAAGAGCTGTGAAATTGCTTTCTGACTATTCTATTTAACAGTCACACCAACAAAACGTAATACAGAAAGCAAAGCATAAACAGATATTATTTACACAATGCATTATCTATGCCAATATTGAGATACTGAGTAAAGTACTTCAGTATGCAAATCCTTTTGGTATTTCAATCATCTGAGACCTTGAGACACTAAAGGCTCTGTTTTATAATTTTGGAGTTTTACACAAATGCAGGAACTGGAGCACTTTCATCATCTAAACAGTTCCCCAAGAAATTTAAACACAGTGAAGCACAATCAAGCCTTATCAGATAGCTTATTAAGTAGGACTTGCTGGGATACTTGAACTCTTAGCCAAAACAACACAAGCAGCCTGTGTTGGCGCAGCAGGCCAGGAGCCTTGAAAAGTCTTGCTCTTCAGCAAGGTGAATTCCACTGAGTAACACTTGGTTCTGTGAGGTAGGTGAGGAGCTGGGGAGGGAAACAACAACAGAACAATAACAACAAAAAAGAGACACTCCTTTCCTGCAGGACATAGGGAATGCAAAGCATCCAGGACAGCAAACTGAAGAAGAATCACTTCAGAGTTCTATGGATTTGGGGCACTCTCCCTACAGTTAAGGCCAGAGACAGAGCCAGAATCTCAGGTGTTTCCACACCATCTGTCACCACTTTTCAAGGCGGCTGTCTCTGAAGAGTCACCAAAGGAAGGACATCTCAGTGGTCATGCTTGTGTACCAAATGTCTTAAGTTAACAGGTGAAACAGCACAAGGTTTCTCTTTTATTATTGTTATTATTTTACGTCCCATGGCCACAAGTGCAATCTTTTTCTGGTTCACTCTGTCTTATGAGCACCAACAGTATTTCTATATTTGGAATTTAAAGTAATGTGTAGAAGACTAATTCAATACAACAGAGGCAGGCTAACGAAGAGGACATCATAAGACTATTTAAGAGGGTGGAAGGAAATTGCATCCTGCTTTAGTTGGCAGGCCACCTTCCTTTCTTTTGCTACCAAAGTGCCACTACACTTTAATATCCTAAAGTGATAATGCACAAAGCATTTTGTTGCTGTTTTCTGGGTATATTTTTTTGCCCCTCAAATAATATAACACAGAAGGGTCTTTACAGAAAGACCCTAGGGCAGATTGGTAGCTAGAAATTATTCAAACTGAAATCAACAGAGATGTGACAGTTTCAAACAGCCAATGGGCCTCCTCTTATCCTTTACAACAAGGACTTGAATGTGGCCATAAAAGGATCATAAGAAGTCCCAGCACAGAATTTCCATGCCTCAAACATCAAGGACAAAAAACTGACTCTGGTACAGGTTTTAATGAAGCTTTTTCTTCTCTAATTCTTAGAGCACAGACACTTCAAAAGCTAAGAATTTTGCAAATTTTCGGTAATTTAGAAATTTTCAATCTCATAGAGAGTAATGGCTTCTTTTCCTTTCACAAAGTTAAAATTATACATTAAGACCCAAACAACTAGTAAGTAAATGAATCAACTTATTAATTTAACATTTTCATTTTTAAAAAAATAAGATTAAATCTTTACTAATTTACTTAGAACTATTCAAAAGACAAAACCAGGAAATCACCACTTAGAATATTATCTATAGCTCAGAGTTCAACAAGTCTCAATTACTGCCCAGAGATGTTTAATTTAATAATAGAAGGAAGCATGCATTTTCCCCATATACAACAGTACCCTAATAAATGTTCCTTCTACAATCTCCATATTTCCTTAGTTTACTTAAAATTTGCTCTAATGTAATTCTATAGACTGCTGTAATATGAATTAAATGACAAAATCAAATGCAGATTGCCACTGTGCGGGGCAACATACAAATACATTTAAAACATAAATGGAAAATTAATTTCCAACAGGCTTCAAACAAAAGACTAGAGTTATATTGAACTAATACATTCATTACATCATGAACGAATACATCTTCATTACATAATGAAGATTTTTAAAATAATTGTATTCAGCTTTCTCTTTCATCTTGTCTTCTTCCAGTACCATGACTGTAGTAAGTAAATTTGCAAAAGCAGGTGATACAGACACTGTTTTACCCATGACATCATGTAAACATAAAATTAACTTGGATGCACATTGTACCAAAATGTCAATATAGGTCCTGCAAATAGTGTTCTGTAGAAATACTCATATTTTTTAGTGTCAGCTAAAGTGTTTAATGAAAACTAATTACCCATTCTCAGTATGAAGCATTGATGGAGTTGGCGGTGGAATCACACTTGGGTTGCAGCACTCCTCACCATCTCAGCCAAAATCCACAAAGCCAAGGGTGTTGGCTACCTGTAAAGAAGTGATTTCATCATTTCCAATTGTCTCCTTTCTACAGACATGTAAACAAATCACAGCATCAACCAATACGGCCCTTTGGAAAGCTGCATTTCCACAAACAAAGAAAATTCAAGAAATTGCATCTCCACAGTATTTTACATTTTATTTTGAAAATGTAAAACCGTAACTATGAAAAAGAAGGAATCTTTATCATTCATTTGAACAGGAATATTTGAGTATTCATGTGCTTCTGACATATATTGATACAACAGATCCTCAGTCCTATCAGGACAATAATAAATATTCCACAATGTTTATAAATTGTGACTCACAAAGCATCAAACCTGTATGACAAAGCATAAAATCTCTCGATTTTTGTTACTTTATGTCAAAACAGCTTCTCAGAGCCCTTGATACCAATGAAAAAATGCATGTTTATTACATGTAGTAATTTAGTAACACAAACTGCAGTGTTCCTTTCTATTTTGTGGGTTGCCATACACAAAGGCTGTATCTTACATGCCAAATGAAGCAATGAAACATTATTGTCATTTAAACACTACAAAAGTGACAGCACAGCGTAGCTAAATAATGTTCTGGGAAGAGTTTAGGTTTGGGAGTGGAAGAAAAATTTCTTATTATAAACAGTACTTTGCACTAAAGAAGTGCTTTGCATTTCCATAAGGCTCCTCAAACAAGTACATAAGAATTGTGAGCATTGTACAAGTAAGGTCACTGAAATGGGCATCTTCCTCTAAGATTTATAAAGAACTGTTTTCTCAAGTGAGAATCAGAATACACTGCAATAGTTTCTGTTTCAGAGCTAACCAAAACCCATGGCTCAAAAGTAAAGTGGTACATGAAACAATTGTCTTATCAATGCATGACTGAAAATATTCCATATTAATGTAACATTAATGAGTAAAAAAATAAACTTAATAATATTAAGCATGTCAGTAAACAAATAGTGTATAGATAGCTAGCTAACATCTTTGCACTCACAAGAAATAAAGTATCAGCGGAAGTTCAGGTCCAGAAGAGAAGGATCTCCACAATGAGGGGAGGATCAAAACAGAACAAGGGGTAATGACTTTAAACTGACAGAGGACAGGTTTAGGTTGGATATTTAGGTAGGAAGAAATTCTTTACTGTGCGGGTGGTGAGGCACTGGAACAGGTTGCCCAGAGAAGCTGTGCCTGCCCCATCCCTGGCAGTGTTCTAAGCCAGGCTGGATGGGGCTCTGAGCAATCTGGTTTGCTGAAAGGTATCCCTGCCCATGGCAGGGGGTTAGAACTGGATGATCTTCAAGGACCCTCCCAACCCAAACCATCCCATGATTCTATGATACTAAATTCAGGAGAACCTGTTGAATGGGCTTTGGATCAAGCCATAATGGAGAGGATAATGCATATGGGAAGGAACCTTGATTTCATTACTCACTTTTTGTTCTCTATTTTATCACTAGTTGTTGTTCTTTCCTTTTTTCTTCCGTATTTTTTCAGTTATAGTCTCATTTTATTATTATTCATAGATCTTAACACTCTTCAAATAAAAGATATTTACCTAGTTCTACCCATCAGTGAGTGAATTGATGCCTGCACTGAGAAAGGATGTAAAAAAAAAATCATAATTAACCCATTTAAATGTTACACCTTTTCAGAATTCTCTCATGCTACTGGGTAGATCTCAAGGTACAGTGTGAAATCCTATTTCAGATATCTCTAAATTAAGGATCAATAAGAAGGAAACACAGGACTGTATTCCCATCAAGTTATTTTTCTAGAGGTGTCCTATTTATGTCCTACATGACTCCCTCCCTGTAGGAAAGCAGAAAGATAAATAACTTATAATTACTATTGTTATCTGCCTGAAATTACATTTTTAACATCTTGTTCAAATCAGTATTAAAACTTTAAAACTCTGTCTCATATCCAAAAATACTGGAAAATTTAGAATTATTACCTGCCCATTCAGCTCTGTCAAAACAATTTGATTGTGCAGACTTCCAGACTAGTTCGCTGATTTCTTGGTACAATAGCACTCTCAGGGAACGTGCAGCTGTCACTTAGAAGTGTTTCCCAAAGTTTTGTCTGTACAGATTACCTCCTCCTGAGACATGCAAGTGCCCCTGGTGTTAAAGTTCAAACCCTCTGGAAAGCCACGCTTGGTGGAGCGATACACAAGCCTCCCAGAAGAACTGAATGTTTGGTGTGAGGTTCTACTAAAAAAACCACAGGCCCGGAGAGAACAACCCACACAGTCCCTCTGCTCCTTCAAGCTGCCAGAGGCACAGGATCCAAATGTCCTCAGAGCCTTCCTTCCTTACATATATTCAGATAAGTTTATCATAAACAGTTCCACAGAAGTACATGTCAGACTCTGGATTAGGAAAAAAATGACTGCTGGAACAAAGAATTCTCTCATGAACGTCCAGCTGACCCCTGAGTTTCCAAAAAATGTTGAGTGGCAACAGAAACTCATCTGACTCCCACTGATACTTGACTGATTTGCTAGCAAGATTCAACAACTCATCCATGACATAGACATTGTCCTGCAAACAATGTATTTCCATATTAAAAATCACTAAGTATCATTATTCCACTGGATGGGTCTCAAAAAATTGATCTCTCATGAAAGTCAATGCTATATCTGAGTGGTGATCTATACCTACTAATCTTGTCCCAAACATAGAAAGCAGTCTGTAATTCTGTATAGTCCCTGGAATGCTATGATTCTGTTTTCCAATTTAGGCCCTATTCTAAAAAATTATATGAGGAGTAGGAAAAGTTAAAAAGCTGGAATAGTGATAACTTTAAATCATATTTTTGCCCAAATTAAAACCAAATCTCTGCCGTAAGGGTTAAGTGCAGTCTGTTTACCTCATTCAGACAACATCTAGTCTGCAGTGACCATTCCTTGGGAAATTAGGGATTCCCTCACATCTGTAACAAATTACATGGAGCAGTACAGCTCATCCTTAAAGTTCATTTGATAGTGATTGTAATACATGCCTTAAGGTTAGGATGGAGTGCTTAACTCAATCACTTGATTATATGCAGAATTTCAAATGCTGCAGAAGCCAGGATGCATATGGAAGTTATGGGATTGAGGACAACTCACCTGGAAATCAAGGCTGTTATTGTTCTTATCCTACCACAGGCAGACCACATTCATAGGGAGAACACTACTATCTAATGGAGAAAGAAACATGCAATAGACTAGAAGGAGTTTTCTATTAGAGCTGTCCAGGAACAGATGGTTCCAGCATCTGCGATTGTCTCTCCTTATCCTGGGTAATTTATTTATTTTTTAAAATGTGGTTCGGCCATAAGTTCAGTCAAAGTTCATCTGGCATCCACATCAGTTTACATCTTTATCCAAAGATCTTCTTTGTTCTTGCATCTTACAGTCAAATGAAAGAAATTACTCACACATTGCCACCTGTGTGTGAACCCACCACCTACTTAGATTTATTTCTCACCAAAGTTAATGGATTCTTTACCTCAAGGTTTGAAGAATTTACACAGTCCAATCTGTCTTTGAAGACCACATTCCTGGCAGAATAGTATCAGGCTACAGAATCAGGGAGTCCCAAAACCTGATGGTTTGATGGTACTCTGTACAGCTGAAGCAGCTTTATGGCCACATCCTAAGCTACTGACCAAAAGAGTGCTGGCATTCCCTTTTAATTATTGTGAACCTGAGCATGTTTTTTTTGATTCACTATTGTACATGATCTAAAATCCATAGGCTTGAAATTTGCTGTGCATCACAGGAGTGCGAGGGGGGGCAAGCAGGCCAAAGTGAGTGACTTCAATGATGGATTCCCAAAGAATACCCTCTGTAAGAATTAGATTTCTACAAAATCACCTGCTTCCACCTGCTTTTTCTTTACATGTCTGGGACTCAGGCTACAGCTTTAATCCTCTCCAGACTGATCTCATCCAGTCAGGATTCAGGCTGGTGACACAATATTCCCAATGCCCCTTCAGAGAAACAAGACAGAAAAGAGAAGAGAGGGTAAAATTTGCAACCACAGGTCAGTGGAGGCTGGGCAGGCACTTGGAAGCGATGGCCTGGTGTACGTATGACACTGCACAGAAGTGCACACTGGCCTGCAGAGCCCACATGTGATGCCAGAAACGTGAGGCACCGTTTGGCATCGCTTAACATGGCAGAATGACTGATTTGGGGCAGGCTGTTAGCACAGGGCTGAGGACGAGTGTCAGGTACAGTGTTTCTCCCGTGTGCCAGGGCTCTGGGTAGCTGTGAGAACAATGCACCAAAGAGCAATTGTAATGGAGCTGAACTCCTTACTTTCCAAAAGATAAATCATGGTACTGAACTAGAGACATCTTTCTGAAAGCCGCATCACACATATGAATTGGACACATGCTGTTTCAGAAAAATACGTGGCAATGGTTCCTGACTCCACTGTTATTTTCCATCTGTGTCACAAAAGTTCTTTTTATTGTTTGTAAAGTAGCCTCAAGTTAATGTAGCATATATGCCCGATATGCAGCAATGCTGTACACGGTGCCTTAGCATGTATTATATAAAAGCTACTACAAAGAACTTCCCCAAGCTTCCATATCAAACAGGAATTGACTCACACTGATCTATGGAACAAAAGGAAATGCACACGCACTGCATCCACACAGAGAAAACCTGTGGAATCCTGTCTGACATCCCAGTCATTGGGCAGCTCACAGCAGAGCCTCATGACCGTTTACTTCTAACACTGCCAGGAGAAAATTTCCATCCCCACACTCAGCAGGCTACAAAGAATACTAGGCACAAATATTTAAGTCCATTATTTAGTTCTGGCATGCACTTATTCAGAAAGACCTTTATTACTTTGTAAGTATTACAAGCATTTTCAGAGTTCCCCTGTTGACATCTTATGCAAATTGTTCCTACAGCAAGTTATGGATACTTCAAACACTGCAGCAAGGCACAACATACACGTGGCTTGTAAACTGCAGTACGGAGTGGGATTACCACAGTCCCTGGCAGGAAAGAAAGATTTTTCCCACAGCAGCTTCCTTTGTCTCTTTGTAACACACATAAATAGAGACCCGCTGTTGAGGTGAATTACAGCAGGTAGTGAAAGTATGCAGGCTATAGGCAAGAGGGCCTCTTGAGTGTTCATTCCCTCACAAAATGCTTTGCTTTATCTGCCTCCTAGTTAGACCAGCCCTCATTGCAAAACTGAACACACGTAATTGAAGGTTTGTGTTAGCAGCTGACATGATGTGCTAAAACAATCTGCAGGTCTTAATCCCTGATGAGCCAATCAAGTGGAGTTAACATCAGTCCAATACTGCTTTTGTACACAGACGTGAATCAGGGTTTTTTGAAGTCTTGTGTAGAGAGGAGATGCATTAGTTTACAGACTCAAATGGTCCAGGTGGCTTCAGCTGGGTTAGAAGATTTGTAAGAGCTATGGGGAAATCCGTGGTAAAGGAATACCCTAAAAACCTTTCTGTGACTGTCTGGGCATCTGTTTTCCCATAAAACATACCCTAACAAGTCCTGTTCATTCATGCTATACCAGCTTTCACACCTTGTATTTGTGGTATGCAAAGACAAGCAACATGTTATTCTCAACCCCATGAAATGATGTGGGCTATAGTATAGGGTGGGGAGAAGCAACCAGAAATGTTTTGACCAACTGAAAAAATTTTGTTACATCATATACAGAAATATAAGCAAAAATATAATGGTTTTATAAATTTCTGACTAACCACAAGACACTTTAATGAAACCATTCCAGCAGTTTTCCTTCTTCATTACCAGAAGAGCTGCTACAGTGACTGGACTTGTGGAGTCCACAGCTGTGGGGAACTCCTGCCATTAAGACTGTCCCAGAGTCAGAGTTTCCTGATATTTCAGTTCTCTGCCCTGAAGCCACAGGAACCCCAGCCCCAGTGATTCAGCCCACAGCCAGAAAAAACTCTCAATTTCACTTCTAATGGGACTCTCAGGACAGTTGGGCTTTCACCCAAAAAAAGCCAGAAGCACAGGAGCCCAGACTGCCAAACCTTGAAACTCCTGCCCAAGTCCTCATTCCAAATTTCCAGATTCCTGTGTCTCTGTCCATCTAGCTGACAGAAAACAGGGAGATGGGAACTTGAAGTTTCAGGAGCCGCAGCTGAGGCAGAAGCCTCAGAGCTTCGGCTTTCGAGCTTGGTGTTGTTTCAAAGTAATTTAAACAAACTATGTGACCTTTAGAAAGATTTTTCTGCTTTCCTCTCTAAATGAAATACACAAAATTTCAAATTAAAGGCTTTTATTTTTTAGGAATTGATCCCAGAAATGGAACTCTAGTTTTGAGCATCTACAGCACAGCATCCATGACCAAGTGTTTCTTACTGGTCTGTGATACAGAGTAATCCCAATAAGACCACGGAATTTTAGAATATTTTAAGTTGGAAGGGACCCATAAGGATCAAGCCCAACTCCCTGCTCTTCATAGAACTACCTAGACTGAAAAGGAATCATTGGCTTCACAACACATCCTACAGTTTATACAAAGACTCAGTGAAAAGTGTAATGGTAATGAGATATGGAGAGATTTCACCCTCAAGTAAGTGGTACTGAAAAAAAAGAAAAAAGCTTTTTTCTCTTTACAAAATAAATGTGTTTCAGAAGTTCAACTCAAATCCCAGTTAAAAAAAGAGCAGAGTCACTCTCCCAAGGACTGAAGTCCATCTGCTTTATCTAGTTGTGTTCTTGATAGACAAGGGTGATGCTCCCCCACTAGTATCTGAAATACCATAATTTCTCAGAATATCATAATTTCATAATATCATAACTTCCAAGTCTGCTCCAACACTGCAATATTCATCCTCATGGCATGCCAAGTATTTGCCACCGGGGTGGAAGGTCGGAATTTAGCCCTCAAGAAGACACATCTCACACTCATGGGCTTAGCTTTTCACAAGTGAGGTGACCACATGGAAAGCTTCCCTGAGAATCACAAGAATACGTAAAGCTGTGCCATAAAACAACATCTGTTGGCAGTTTAGGAATAATTTGATGCTACTGTTTGCTTCTATCAAACCTGGTGCCATGAAATCACTTTGCCCAGCTTCTGCTCCTATCTACAAACTCCTGTGATAACTGTATTTCCCAAAACTGACTCCAGCTGCTACACGCAACTACACACTTCCTCTTTTGTTCAAACTGCTGAGGAGTTCACAGACCAGGAATCATAGAATCATTAAGGTTGGAAAAGGCCTCTAAGATCACCAAGTCCAACCTTTGACTGAGCACCACCACAACAATTTAACCACAGCACTAAATGCCACTCCACAGACAGTGATTTCACCCCTCCTTGGACAATCTGTTTCAATGCTTTAACCATCCTTTCACTGAAAAAAATTCTTCCTGATGTTCAACAGGTCTTCAAACCTGAAAGCGAGTTTCTTGGTGCAGCTGAATTCCCTTGCAAAATATGTATAACGTAAAATAATTTGAGAAACAGTAAGTTCAAGTGCACGCCACAATCAGCCTTACACTCTGACACATTCAATCCACACCATACAGGTACCTGAGGACGTATCTTTAGATACATAATAATACTGATTAATTCAAGTTATGGTGTAACTAAGGACAGTCTGTTTATCTCCCAGGCAAAACTACAAGAAAATCTAGCTACATTCAAACAGTGTGGCAGAAATAGCTTCCCTTTTTAAACCTTTCTAACCCTTTCACACATAATTGCACTGAAACCGAAAGATTCTTTCTTATATCCTACAAAGATTCTCATCTCTATCTTAAGAAATAACAGTTTATTCAGCTCACTTATGGCATCATCATGTTTAATTATTTCTAATAATGAGCTTCATGTGACATAATCCAGGTTGCCATAAAAAACTAGTGTGTTTACTATCCATATTTCTTATGTGTATGTTTTTACTTTGTAACTATTCCCTTATCTCTGTTTATCAGAGGCTGGAAGTCACCTGAAGTTAACAGTCTGCACCAGCATATACTACACTGATGTTAACTCTGCATTGTTAAAATTAAAATAAAATTCTGCATCAACCAAGAAAAATACTTCATTAGAAAAGAAGCCAACTTGTACTTTTTAAAGAGTGAAAAGGAACATTAAATCAGGTCTTCTTGCACAAAACCCCAAGAATCAGCAATTTCTATTCAGAGGTTTTAAAGAACATTCAACCTTCTTCAAGTCTTGCTTATTCATCTTTACATCACCCCATCACTATAGATCTGGAAGTTTTGAGCACTTTATATTATACAAGGTCAACAGTACATTCCACAGAATCTATGGGAAATGTCTCCACCACAGATCCATGTAAAATTTCAGTGTACAAACAGCTCTTCACAAACTGTCAATTCTTTCTTAGTTTGGCAGCTTGATCTACAGCCCATTTTGGGAAATCTTTCCCTATCTAATTAGTATACCTCAAACTCACCTCCTCTGAGAACTGGTACAGATATTTATGCCTACATAGGGAAAGAGACACAGACCTCCTGCTCTGTCCTTAGGCCACTACAGCTTTGCCAGTGTAATCTCCTGTGAGGGATCTGCTTGGGAATAAAAGTGACTTTATTACGATACTGTTAGTCTGCTGTATACCAGAATCACTTTCATTTCAGAATGATCTATGCAGTACCCTAGAGTAATGGAAAGGGCACAGCTGTTGTCATAGAACTGCACTGCTACAGTTCTGCCATGTCAGGTTGCTCATGGAACAAGTTTGTGTATTGCAAAGCAGAACTCTCCTCTAAAACTACAAAGCAAGGATACTGTATCTTGGAGTACACCCTTATTTCACTCACCAATATGAGTGATGAAGCCCAAGCTGCACCACAGGCATTCTCTACTCATGTGTATGTGGCTCAAGCCTTGGTTGGGAAAATCTTCAGTCAAATGAGAGTCAGTGGCAAGACAAGGGGTAGTCGTGAGTTGCCTTCAAAAATGAACTTGAAGAGAGAGGAAAGAGTCTTTGTGTCTACTTAGTAATTTATCTGATGTGCTATTTATCCATGCCAAACTCCTGTTTAGTTCAGTGCGGTTGTTTAAGAGCTCAAGTGTAAATATGAAGATACTTGCTTTGTTTGGTGAAAAACAGGAACAGGGCCTAGCCAGTTTAGAGACACCAGTGCACATGAGGAACTTAATGCAATACTTCTTTCCCTTTCTCCCTCCTAAGAGGGCTCTTTGGATACAAGCCAATTTTTCCTCAGTTTCTGGGATGAGCAGCCAGTCCCTGGTAAACACACCTCTGACTTTGGTTATGCACCTGCCCTTCGCCTCCAAGGCAGCGGCTGTAGCTGCACCTGCACCTCAGCCACCTCTGAGGGCTTACCCTGGGCTGGGGTTCTCTGGGCTTCCGTCTTTTTCCTCCGTTTCACCCCTCTTGGTCCTCCCTTTCTGGATGGCTCCTGGCCTCACAAGTACTTTCTTGCCACCAGGCTCCAGGTACTTGGATCTTCCTGCTCTTCCCACACACAGGTCTCCCGTTCTCGGCACACCGGGACCACGCTCACCGCCTCTACGTGCCACTCCCTCACAGCTTTAGAGATGGCCGCCATGTTGCCATCACCAACAGGTTGCACCTTGGTCATCGCGCCCACACCCACCAGGGGTCTGCCAGCTCGCGGCACCTTCGGGGCAGCCACGGCGCCGAAGCCCCGCTGGAAAAAGCCACCGGGAGCTGAGGGCAGCTCCTGCCGTCGACGCCCGCCCCGCGCCTGGCCCCACGCCTCTGGAACCTTCCGTGGCGTTCGGGATGAGCTGTGGGAGCAACGGGTAGGCGCGGGCGNNNAGGGGGGGGGGGGGGGGGAGCCGAGCCCGAGCCGAACGCCGAGGGAGCCGTGCCTCGGGCGCCTCGGCCGTCGGGGGCGCAGGACCCACCTTCGGCGCTCGCCTTCCGCCGGTCATCACCGCGGTCCCACCGGTTCCCGCCGAGAGAGGGGAGGGGGACGCCTCCCGCCCCCTCCCTCTCTCTCTCCCTTCCTCTCTCCGCCGGCCCCCTAGGAGGCCCGGCTCCCGCTCCCCCGGGGGGAAGGGGGCAGCCAGACCCCCTGGCGGGGGGATCTCCTCGGGGCGGGGCCCGCCGCCGCTCCCTCCCGCCGGGCGCGGCCCCCGCGCCGCTCCCGCTTCCCGGCGGGCCCCCACGGGCGGCACGCGCGGCCGGTGGATGCCGCCGGGTGACGTGCAGGGCGCGCGGTGGCAGCACCTCCCCGCGCGCCGCTTAAAAAGAAGAAGAAAAGAGGGAGCGAAACATGAGAGCCCGGACGAGCCGCAGCCGCCGCCGGCAGCAGCAGCAGCAGCAGCAGCGGAGGGGGCATTGCCCGGCCCGGCCGCCGCCGCAGTCC
>VZSE01000391.1:697106-856076 GCA_013398275.1 Promerops cafer
GCCCGCAGGTACCGCCGCTGCCCAGGCGCGGCTGCGGGCAAGGGCGGAGGAGCCGGGCAGGCGCCCGGCGGCGGCGGCGGAGGGGCTGTGCGCTCGCCCGGCGGTGCCATCCGGGTTGGGTTTTTCCTGGGCTGAAAAATCGTGTCCAGTTTGCTCCACATGCTTACTTCGGGAGGGCGTTTGGATAGTGGCTTGATGCCGGTGTACCAACGTTCCGTGATCTCCGGCCGCCTCGGGGCCCGTGTGCTACTCACGGTTCTGTGTATCGGCGCCGAAAGCCCCCCGAAGTTTCCGCTGTGGAACCCCGGTCTCCCGGCTCTCGCCCAGGGCCGGTGTCTCACCAGGTGCCGTGAGATACTCTGCCTTTCCACATTACCTGGCAGCCTCTCTGCTCAGTTTCAAGCTGCGGTCATGTGAAGGGAAGCACCTCCTCTGCTCACCGATTTTTTAAAATTGTCAAGTTCTCTGCATCCTTTAGCAAGTTAAATTCTGCTTATCAGCCTGTTGCTTAGGTTTTCAAATGCGTGGGTACCTAACCAGGCAGGACTGTGTTTGATAAGCTGTGCTGTGCTGGCCAGTGCTGCATCCGGGGGTATGCACAGGGAGGGAGGTTGCTGAATAATGTCATTAAGAATCACTGCACATGAAAGAAACACTCAGGTGTCTTTTTTTTTTTTAATTATTATTACTTTTCCTTTTCTTTCCTTTTTTTTTAAACATTTCATCCTCCCTTAGGTTTAATTAAGAATTCCTCAGTTACAACTCTCTAGTTGTCAAGGTCTGAGAGACTCTTGGAAAACTTGTGTTTCAGTCTTGCTGGCCCAAGCATAATAAAAAAAAATACCCAGCCTGAATCGAATTTTTATGCTCAGTTCACGGTAGATTTCACTCCATTCTCATGTAAACAGCTTCTACGAATCAACATATGTGTCTGGGTGGTATCTCTCACTTTGTTTTGTAACAAAAAGCCATATTGCATCATTTAATTTGCTCAAGTCATGCAAATAGGAAAAAATCAATAGGACAAAAAGGGGTCGACTTATCCTCCTCCCCACTAAACTGCTGCCCACACACAGAGTCCTGTTGCTTATGGCAAAAGAATAACAACAACACCATTGTGTTTGTTAGTTGGTTCACTAATGGGTGAAACTGGAGAACATCATTCTCCTTCAGTCCCCAGCTCTGTCCAAATGTTCATGCCTTTTGAGGGAGCATTTGTCCTACCCCCTGTATTCCCAGATGATTGAGAACTGTCTTACTGCAGGTTTTCAGCTGCAGATCTCTCTTTATTCATACCATATGCAGCAGCAGTTTGAGATTCAAGGCAGATATATTTCTTCACGTTGTCTAGAGACAGTGTCATTAGGCTCCTGTGTGATGATTGAATTAAACTATAACCACACATGGATAACCTGAAAGATCTAGCTGGAAAAAAAAAAAAAAAAAGGAGAAAAAAAAAAAGGAAAAAAATAATAAGGACTGGGAAATATGTCCTTAATTCACCCTGTTTGCAATGTCTCAGTGGCATATATGCTACTGAGGTTATTCAGTGCTTGGAGACCCTTGTGGTAATTGGTTGAATGCAATAAACTGGAAGTTCAATTTTGGTTAGTTTTCCATCCCCAGGCAGTTGAAGTGTTTATTCTCTTCTTACTATGACTTTAAAAGATTTTTTAATTCCTTTTCAATGTGGTTTTTTTTTTTTTTTTTTACTGACAGTACTAAAAACCTGATGTAAATGTGAAGAAGTGACCATATATGCTACAGTACCAATTCCTGAGCTGTTGAACCTATTTTGTATTTTCTTTAAAATATAGGTTACATTTTTTAAGGAATGTTATTTTACAGGGTTGTAAAATCAGATTTTTTTTCACCAAAGACTAATTTTAATGAAACTCACAAATCTGCTTTATCATATCTGATAAACATATATGTTTAAAAAATTTGTCAGAATATATGTCATTTATTCTTGACAGAATGGGGTGGTCATTCTGTAAAAGACATGGCAAAGTATTATGGTATAGATTTGCTTTTCTAAAAGCACATTTTTTTTAAACTATGTTCTACTACAGTTCCCAAACCAGCTTTTTTGAACTCCATCATCTACCTACATGATGGAGAGGCCATGCCACTAACAGAAATCTGAGCACTGCCATCTTAAAAAAAAAAAAAGAAAAAAAAAATTGACCATGCTTAGTAGACATTCTAATAAGAGCTTATTGGTTAAGATGCTGGGTCTGTTAGAACTTTTTACCAAATTATTGATCTATGCTTATAAATGAAAACACCACCTGCAGTTTTGGGAACAATGATGGAGCTACCGTAAAGAGCAGATACAACATTGCACTGGCTCAAGTAAAATATCTCCGTCCTGTTGTTGACATTTAACTCTTTTATTTTTCTGGCAATATCCCCTTGTTTATGAAGGGATACTACATCCCAGCCAAGCATTGTAATATCAGTTTTTTTAAAAGTTTACTTACAGCCTGACAGGCAAAGAAGTCCTCTCTACCTTGGATGGTTTCACAGCCAAGGCTGTCAAGGAATGGGTGAAAAGTAATTGTTTTCAAGTGTGCCCTTTTACAATCATTTGTTTGCTCTGGCTCTTTCATGAACAAAGGCTATTGTTGAACACATCCAACTAAACAAATAACTCATCTTGGGGTCCCTTTAACAGCTGCCTTAGTACAATGATCTATTTAAATATTACCCTAAAATTGAAACTGAACTCTTTAATGACATAATCCAGCTCTATAATACAGAAGAGGCATATGTTCAACTCAACAGCTGAACAATCTCGTCAGCACATGATTTTTAGACGTAAATGCTAGTATATCAAATATGGCTTAATGCAATGACTTATTTCACTGTTTTTTTCTTTCTGTTAGCATCAAAATTCTACTGCTTTTCTCTAACTAGATATGACAGAGTACACAAAACAGATGACAATATTAGTCGTAAAGAATTTCTCTTGTGCCATCTTCTGTTTCTTCTTCTTTGCACTCTTTCTTCTGTTGATAAACCAATTTAGTATGCTGTGCTTTCCTGTGCATTCCAGGATTTATCTTACCTTTAGTCTACCCATTTTGCTTTCATGTGGCTAGAGATTAAAGGATGATCTTACAGATGTTGTAAATTAGTCAGCAGCAGGCATAATCATTATTAGGCATGTTGCAATAAATGTTTGGAAGTTTTACATATTTTCCGGAGCCCAGTTAGTTTAAACCACTGCAGTTTGATGGTTTCACATACGACTTTAAAAATTGAAGCAGGAAATTAGTTTACATTTCTTCAAAAGACCAAAGCCATTGTCAACTTTAAGGTCATTTTCAAAGTAGACATCCAACAGAAAAAGCTTCATTTAAATAAATATTTCAGAATCTGCTTAGAACTGGTTTAGCGTACTCCAGGATAAATACATTATCGATTTACTGAAATTCAGAATAGGGACTTGTCCTATCTCCAAGCCAGTACAGTTACACATCAGACCTCACACAGAGCAAATGTTACCACCCTATTTTGCTTGAGCATTCTAAAAGTTAAGTAACATTGTACTTGATTTTCAGATAATTGATTGACTCTCATTCCTTAATCTTCCGATTAGCTATTATATGACCAAGATTCATTCCAGAAATGACATGAGGGGGTGAATTCCTGTGGTTAATTCCTGGATAGCAGCTGCTCAGGGGGATTAGGATCCTTTTGTCTTAACTTTGAGGACTGAAATGTTGGCAAGCCTGTATCACCAGGCAACATCAATTACGTTTTCCACAAGAAACAGTAAATTAGCTTTGCCATCCTGTAATTTATTTTTCCTCCCCTGTTCACAATGTGTTCTGGAGTCTTCTTGTAGAAGTATAGTTTTCTATCTGCATCTCTGTGGAGTTAATTCAATAAACACACTGAATATTTACCTAGTAATACCTTGTGTTTACTTGTACTTCTAAACACACCATCACACTGTTACCACAAGAAAACCCAAGATGAACTCCCTGATGAAAACTTCTGAGACTTCTGCAAACCAGGTGGTACTACTGCAAGTAGGCAAGTACTTTGAAAGGTCTGTACTCACAGTCCTTTGATGGAAGCACCAAAATGGGTCATTTCATACTTACTTCAAGAGGCAAGTGACATGATGGTCGTAAAAAGTAGCATTTGTGGATAGTGGTTTTGCTCATCCCCTGCTGGCTTCCAGCTTTGTCCTGTTTGGCAGCCAGTGACCTGATTGAATTGTACAGGCCCCTTCCCTGAATCAGAATCACAGCATCCCTTAGGAAAGCCCAGCTAGTGCAGAACATTGCCTCAGCATCATGGAATGCTGCAAGCATGTCAGGTCTCTTCTCTACTATCTGGACTGCAATCCTCGGCAGTATTCAAATTGAAAGTTTTAGTTGTTATGTATTTTGGTTATAGTTTATAGTAGTTATCACTATATTTTTAGTTCTTGTCTTCAAGATTTAGCATATCTAGAACAACATCTGAAACTCAAGAAAGAAGACTAAGGTTAAGAATTCTACTGCTATGACCCAAAAGGATAATCTAGCAAAAGGAATCTGAACTTTTTCAGGAGAGAAGAGCCTGTGGCCATGGAAAAATTCCTGAAAGAATTCAGGACTAATGCAAACCTTTTGCCATATGTGCAACATGCAATTAATTGATTACTGTCTTAAAGCTTTTAAAAAAAAAAAAAAGACAAACCCTTTACAAAATATGTGAGATAATTATATTCTCAAGAAAGGTTTGAAGAGGTAATAAACTATATGTGGCAGATGTTAATCACATTACTCGCCTGCAGGTGCTATGAAAGTGAGATAGTTTGACAGCAGATAGTCTGAAGAACAGAACATTTAAGGCATTTACTGATCCTGGCAAACCTGGAGGAATTCTTTTTGAAGCCAGTGGCAGCACATCCAGAATAAGGGTAGAAGCCAAATTGTGTTCTTCTAATCAGTGGTCCAACTTCCAACACTAAACTTTGGTGCACATTTCAGATGGTCTTTTGACAATATTTATTGTAAGAGTAAATTTTCCTGGATAGAGTTTGCCTTCTAAATTAAGGTTGTTTTAAACAGGATGTTGTTTAAATGTATGGGCCATACATTGTGTGATATTTTGAATACATATCTGTTTTAAACAATTGAAATTGCATTTCTCTCAAGCATTTGAGGTCTATGTAATTATGCCCCATAAATAAAAAGCTGAGTTCAGACCTGTGTTATCAAAGTACAGCATCCTAGAAGAGAGCTGACCTATGAGACAGCAAACTCAAGCATATACAGAGTGTTCCTGCACTAAATAACTTATTTATCAAAAGTAACTTAGATAATTCCCTTTAATGTTACGTGGCAAGGGAATGACATTGGAAAGTCCTTCTGTAAATCAGCTCCGAGATACAAACTATAGAAAAATGATCAATATTTTTAAATGTGTGATTTGCAAATATTTACAAATTTCATACAATACATGTATTTACCATATCAATATTTCTTAACGTGTCTTACAGTCTCTATTTATAACTGTGTTATATAAATAAAAGAAAGAACCTGAGCTTTGTTTTTGTACTGGATCAGATTCAGACCCTCTCAACAGAGAACACATTTCCCACTGCCCATCATTGGGATGAATAATCAAAAAAAAAATCCATGTGGTTAACAATAGATTAATAAAGTGCACGCATTCAAAAGCTAATAGAGACAACTATGCTGTTTTCCATTATTTTTCACGATTTGATGACATTGCACTCCTTAGGCTCCTGTGTTTACTTAAACACATCATCAGTTGTGGTTTCATGCTTCCTTAAGTGCTGTGCATACATAATATATGCTTTTTTTCAGGACAAAATTACAGTTTCCATATTGACACAAACAAGACATTACAAATTCTGCTTTTGCACTTATAATAGAAAAATATGTCTGAAAACATACAGAGTTTCCCACCTCCAAATGTGTGTGTTAGAGAGAGCAAAAAGGAGACCAGCATTTAAAGTATGAAAAATCCATGGCACCTGCTGAATTCCACAGCAGTCATTTCAGCAGCCAGGCTTTGTGTCGTCCAAGATAGCCCTATTTTACAAATAACTAGACATGGTTTCTTGATGTGTTCTGATGGGAGAATTTTAACTTTTAGTCTCTAAACACTTCAGTAGGCCACCTTACAAGTTAGAATTTTAGGTATTTCATTTAAGAGAAGTGGGTATCATATAAATGATTCCTCTAGTTCAGAGATTGCCTATGTGATGGCTGGCACGGGTCCTTAAAATAACTTGAGTACTGTTATTCTTATCTGAGAAGCAAGCTCAGATAGGAAATCTTATAGAAGATTCTGTAAGAATCCTCTGTAAGAAATCAGAGAAATAAAAATCTCACTGTACCAATGGCATATTGCACATTTCATAGTAATAACTTTTGCACCTCCAGAACAGGGACATGAAACTCAATACATTGATAGTAACTGTATTGATTCCATTAGCATTATTTATGGCATTAGGCCACCATGCAATCTTTCTTTGTGTAAGATGGGGACAGGTCACAGGTTTACTTGTCTCTGGTTTGTGGCTTGCAGGTCCTTTCTGTTACCAACAACACAGAATGTGCGAAGCTACTGGAGGAAATCAAGTGTGCACACTGCTCACCTCATGCTCAGAACCTATTCCACTCACCTGAGAAAGGGGAAACTCCTGAAAAAGAACTAATGCTTCCCTACCTGTGCAAAGACTATTGTAAGGAATTCTATTACACCTGCAGAGGTCACGTACCAGGTAAAACTCATAACAAAATATGGGGCTAAAGGATGTCCTGATAATGTTGATATTGCCTGAGCAGTTACAGATCCAGCTTTTAACCAGGAAAAATCCCCACTGATATCCAGGGGAATTTGCCCAAGCAGGGACAGAATGTCTTCACAGCACATCTTGTGTAGGGAGGCAAATACTTTGAGGGCTTTCTTGCCACCCTCCTGTTAAACTGGCCATGAAACACATATGGTATGATTGTTGCCAAAGGCACCTGAAACTATTACCTTTGCTTGAAATACTAGTGTGTTCATTCTAATCATGCAAACAAGCAGCTGGCTATCCAGAAGGCTATTCTAAATGATAGATTGCTTTAAAATGGAAGAAATAAAAGGTCCTGGCTGTTTGCTGTAGCCTCTAAAAGCTGATGAGTAAAGTGTTTTTTCTGGTTTTGTTACCCTAGAAACTGATGTTTTTTCCACAGGGTTTAAAGCCCATTGAAATCAAAGGGCCCTATTTGATAGACTTCTGTGATCTTTGAATCACTTCCAGCATGCTGTTAACAACCAAATTCTTAACTTACCTAACACTTCCTCACTGTAGTCAGTGGAGTTAGCTGGACATAACCAAAAGCAGAGTTTGCCCTCTGTTGTCTGAGGCAGTCACCAAATGTGTGCTATCACTTGTAACTATATCAACAAAATAACCGCAGAAGATGGCTCTTTTAGAAACCCTGTGTTAAGACACTATTATGTTAAATAACATCTTTGGTATTCCCAATAGTAAATTATTTATATGTTTAAGACTGTCATTTTTAAACTATGCTTTTTTCCCTGTCCAAACACTACTTATAAACAATGCCACACAGGAGAAAATAATTAAATTGGTTGAGATTTCTTTTTTTTTTTTTTTTCTTTAAACTAGCAACAGAGACTGGAAAAAAGGAGTTGATAATGAGATGAAAAATGGATTTGTGAATAGTCACTTTTAACATATGAACACAGCTTTGTAACATAATATAAACATATTTGAGTAAAGGGGATAGTTTAAGTGGATGGGATTTGGAGGACGGTTTTTTAATTGCATGTGTACAGTGTGTACTTGTTTTCTCTGAAACCCCAAGAGTGCAGGGATTTTTTTGCAGTGTTCTTTTATTTACTTGAGAAAACATTTTGAATTTACTTACTTTTTCCCTTTACTGTGGTTTAACATGTATCTCAACCCATTCAAATATGAAAATATTATTATTGTCTTTATAAACTAAGAGATATTTCTAAGGCTTTCTTAAACCAGCTGTTTCTTGCTCTTTATCACATTCCCCAAAGCAAAGCAGAATAGATCATAGTTGCCAAGACTGCCTGCTGAACAGCGATAACAGATTAGATATTCTAAATGGTTGGCCCATATAAGAAGTCAGCACAGAGACATTTTTGACATGAGTTTGTAGCTAGCACAAGTGATTTTCATATTCTGCAGAGCAAGACCCTCAGAGTTGTTTTGTGAAATTCTGTGTTTATGAGGAAACAATTTGTTTAATTGAAAAAAGTGAAAGAGGGAAAAGGGGGAAAGAAGGAGGAGGTGAAGGGAGGGAGAGTGAGAAAGGGCTGAGCAGCACAGGAGCTACAGCCACAGGAACCTCGCTCCTCAGATCAACATATGTGGTGACGAATGACAAATTTATTTTTCTACAAAGTTTGTGTATATGTAAAACTGCTGAAGTGCATCAAGATGTCAAGTGCTTTTTGTGACCACCCAGGTTGCCTTGAAAGATAACCAGATGAAAGCATAACTTTAGCACTGGGCAGAGCACTGTGCTTTGGAGGAAAAGAGCTTACATACTTTAGCATCAGTTAAAATAGGATTTTTCCTGCATCAATCAGATGCTAATAATCGTTCTAAATACTTGTCCTGAAAGTAGGTTGTACTAACAAAAACTTGTTGCATGCTTACATCCACCAGCAGGATTAATTTGGTGAGTTGACTGGTACTCATGGTCGTTGATACCTATTCTAGCATTTCCCAAAGGTATTCATTAAGATTCAGGTCCCTCTTTTTGAGAAGATGGCCTATAGGATTTTAATATAGTTTCATAGTCTTGTACATGCTGAAACATAAGTAATTAAAATAACTTAATTAGGGGTTCTGTTTTCCTTGTGAGACTTGTATATGCGTAATAATATTTATCGGAAAAGAAAGAAAAAAACAGAAAATGTGAAAGCTGTGTTTTCAGCTTAGCTTGGAGGATTTTACAAAGAGTTGAAAATTAACAGGCCCCCAAACCCAAGGTCTCTGGCAATGATTCACTGTGCATTTGTTAAAATGTCGAATAATTACTCTTCCTCCATTAGGGAGTGCTAATTGTTTCTGAACACCAGTACAACGGAGTTTAAGGAAACAAATGACTACAAAAATAATTTTATCCCTTAAGTCATGTTCAAATGAGAAATATTACTAAGACAGCTAGCATCTTTTAAGACAGCTAGCATCTTTTCTGGGATTGAAATGTTAGCACTACATATTAACCAAGAAGGCTGAGAAATTATGCATCATTTTTTTTCATGAGTTAACTTCAAAAATTCATTTATGTTCTGTCTCCTGCAAAGATGAAAACTCTAGCAGATCCTTGGTTAACTCTTTTGAAGATGGCAGTTTGCCCACCAGTTATGACTGTATCAGAACTTCTACTGACTTCTTAAGGAATATTGAGGGAAAAAGTGGACCCTATTCTTTATTCAAGCAGAATAATATCAGAAGCTGATATGCTTGTATGGATGAGAAGGAGGGTGTAATGTTTCATGAAGACTTTGAGATTAGAGCTTCTCTGCTTCATTCCAGATAACTGCTCTGATTATTTCTCATCTAATCTTTACTGCAAGCCTCAGTTTAAGGGATTATTGATGGAGACACTGGAGTTAAGTGATTTAATGAAGTGTCTTCAGTCAATATGAATTTTATGTTTTCCCTTTCCATAAGGGAAGAGTGTCTAGTACTCATTACTAATATAGCTAGTAAAGAAAGGCACAGCTGATTCTGCCTTTAGACATAAGCAGAAACTTGATCCATGCCATTGGAAGTGGCATATTCTAAGGAACAAACCTGTGCCACAGCCACAGTGCCATCCAAGGGCATGGGAGAGATTTTGAGCTATCTGGCCTCCATTATTTTCATTTGAAGAAATGGGTTCCAGATGATTGTGGGTGAATTCGGATCCAGGCCCAGATCTGAATCCAGACATTACCAGAACAGATGTCTGATAGGATTTTTCAAGCACCAAACAGGGTTTTCCAAAATGTTGGAGTTCTAGCCCAAAACATTGGAATTCTAAGAAATTCTTCAACTCACAGAGCACTTCCAGAAGTTCTAACATGGCTGATTAATGGTCACAGTCAGCCTAGTCAACCTGCAAAAAAATAGTAGTGGCTGGTAAATTTGCTACTGGTAACAGCAGCATGAAGGGGATCAACCCTGGCCCTGCCTGTATGCAGGAACCTGCAGTGTCTGAGCAGAAGAGTCACTTGAAAACCAGTTGGAAATGATATGAGCTACCAGTGGACTTAGTACATTTTGAAACAATCTGTCTGAAATCACATCTTTGGTTTGGTTTTTACTGGCAGTTGACGAGAGAGGAGAATGTGAGGTTTTTGTGAACAAATTCACATCTAGCTGTCAAAGCTGCAAATCAGAAAAAAACCCCAAAGGGTAAAGGCTGCTTTGACACAATGTTGAACTGTATGCTCGAGGTCACAGCAGAGATAAAGCAGGTGAGCCTGATTTCCAGATGCCCTCAAAGGCAGTGCAGGTTTACTCAGATGAGTGGATGGTACTCAAGCCTGTGTGCAGTGCAAAGTCTTTGACTTGCTGCAAAGACTGAGACGTGCTACCATGGCACTGGAGTTGTGTGTCAAAGAGAAGAGGCAAGGGAATGGGTAATCAGGGAATCCAGCAAAGTGGAATTTGGTGAAGATAGGACAGGAAGGGAGATACAGTGTGAGGAACAACTGGCTGCAAATACAAGTGGAGAGAGGAGGTGGGGATCAGCTGGGAGCAGTTTTCCTTTGAAAAGGCTTTTAATCTTGCAATTTATTCCCACAGTGTTTTATAAAGGCGAACACAGAAAGCCTTCACTGTAGCTGCCTTAACTGAAAAGCCTGTCGTTGCATTCTTGTTTGCAAGACAGAAAGTTTAGCATAGAAATGCAAGCCTGTGCAAAATCTGACACTTAAACATGATGTTTAATCATCCTTTGTGATTTCAATTTTCTTTGTTAACACAGGCACTGCTCTGTCAACACGTACACAGCTGGTAGGAAATTTGTAATAATATGTATGAGTCTTTTAAAATAAATTAGTAAGTACAGAAATTCACACAGGACCAAGGGTTGCAGTCCCTATTACTTTTTTTTCTTTCTTTTCTCCAAACAATTCTACTGCTTAGGGGCACTTGTCAGGGACCATTCTTCTGGACACTGTACAAACTCTGAACAAAATGGCAAACTGTACACTAAAGACCTTACAATCTAAGCATGAGAAAGAAGATAATAAATGGCTACAAGCAGATAGGAGAGTAAAAGCAAATGTTTCTCTAAATGTCCTCAGTGAAGCTGTTAGTATGTTAAATGGAGCATATATAACACATGGAGATTCTTTTTTTTTTTCCCAAATTACTATGGTTTTTATAGAACAAAATAGCAAAATTCCACCCTTAATGCACAGGTGAAAGTGTATTTACAGAGGTTACATTCCTTCCAGTAATGCAACATTTTTCATAGTTTAATTCTAGCTCCACTTTTTTACAAGCATTTCTAATGAAAATGGTCCATAAGCCTTAGCCTTTCTTAGAATCTGCTGATGGGTTTGCTAAACAGCAAAAGGCAATTGCAGTGCACCATGCACTTTAGTGCATGATAAAATATTTCATGAGGCAAAGGGATTAGTCTTACATATAAGAAAAGGCATTGCACTAGTCAAGTGAGTTTGCATCTGATAGTTATTTGAAATGGACATGTACGGAGTGAGCAACATGATCACAACCTGCTCTGGGTTTCCTTGACTGAAGATAACATTCAAACCAAGAGAAGTTTATCTTTAGTAAATAGTAAACAGTATACTTGGAACATTCTAGAAATTCTTAGCAATCATACACCTCTAATTTGCTGTTGCATTCTTTCAAATGACCCACTGTGCCTAGAGAAATAAATTATTAGAGACTGTATTCTTAAGTCAAATAATTCAACAGCAAGATTTTAGATTACCTTTGATTTTGGCATTATATTTACAAGCCTTGGAGTACTCCTCTATGATTATATCAGAGTTCCTCTTCAGTTGTTCCACTTGAAATTACATCTCCCATTTTCTTCAAATAACTACTATAAATTAAAAGCAGTTCCTCAGAGATGAAATTTACTGAAGCTCCAAATCATGGTAATTAAACTTTTACACCACAACACACTACCATGTGTTTCCAGATACTATTTTATAGAAATCAAAGGCAGGCTTTGTCATGTCATTTTTCCAATATTTTTAAAGGAAGATGTATATGAAAAGAAGTATAGTTGGGTGGGAAAGGCTTTTCACTCCACAAGAATTCTGGGATCCAAAAAATTTTCCTATTCCACATAAGGAAGAAATTGAACTCTTTCGAAATTTTCCATGAAGAAAGCCACAGAGAGACCACCCCAGGATAGCTAATAAAGTCGTTGTTAGGACATTTACTTGGGAAATGGGAGACTTAGGGTCAAACTCTTGCCTGACAGATGAGGGGCATTGACCTGAATATTCCTCTTCCTAATGAAACACCCTAATTACAAGACATTGGAGTATAGTGATACAAGGTTTGCTGTCTGGTTCTGTCTATTTCATTTAGACCAGAAGTTTGAGCTTGGACCAGAAACATCACGTTAAGTAAAATTTTGTCAAAACTGATAATGTTTCTGAAAAAGCTTTGCTTGTAAGAAATTGGCATTTTCCAACGAAACACAGCTGTCCCTGATCAGTTCTTATTGTAAGTTGTAAGCCAGAGGTTTTATGGCCAAGATCTGTGGATTACTGCATTATTCACAAGTGGTAAAGCCATGCATAAATTAGGCCTCTAATTCCAATTAAGTGCTAATTCTGTGTATCCTATGAGTTATGTCCTGGACTTTAGTACATCCTAAGACAGTTGCCAGTAATGCAAACAGGAACGAAGGTAACTTAAGACGTATTATCTTAACAATGTTCTGGTAAAATAGTACACGTATAACTAGCCAGACTCTGTCTTCTTAGATTTAATACTCCTGATTAAAACCTGGATTGAAATGACTAGAAATAGGTTTGTGAACAGCAATAGATATTTTTTTAATGTCCTTAAACATAATGCAGGAAAGTAATAGCAATAGTTGCAGGGTTTTTCTTCAAAGGCTCTCATTTTATCAACTTTGTATTTCTCTGGGTCTTTGAAGTCCTTCCCCTTTTAACGTAAAACCTAAGGACCACCTTTCATCCAATGCAGCATGAGGCATATCCCCCTTTTCAGGGGATGGGGCTGAGGAAGTAGACTTCACCATGGGACACTGCTCAGCTGCTGTAATGCTGGGAGTCAACCAGAGGCCAGCTGGATGTCAACACGGTGCAGTTTTCAGCACTGCTTCCCACTTCTCACCTCTCCAACCAATGTCCTTTGCTGGCAGGATTCCACAAAATTTTTACTGCGTGTCTTTTTCCAGAGTCTTCAATGAGATTTTGACTAGAACTAATCACTTATTTTAAAAAAGTTAAACAGAAGCTGCTCAGGCTATTTTACAGCAGATACTACACTTGATTGATAGGGTTAAAATCAGGGAGAAGTGTGTCACAGCCTCAACTCTGAACTTTGTCTCTTAATTTTTTAGTGACTGAACTGTTGTGTCACTTTGAAACTTAAGCACACTGAAAATGAGGTTTAATACAAATACAGATGAATAAACTGTAAAAGGCAATGCTCATTTTGTGTTTATACATTTGTGTTTACTCAGAGCAGACTCTTTTTTTGCAGATAGCCCTTTGTTTAAAATGTCTTTTTCCACTATAATCTATTTAAAGATCGGTTTGATGACACAAAACTGCAGACATGACAACACACTAAATATTTTGTATGCTGTTTTGCATTTTTAAGGTTTCCTCCAAACTACAGCTGATGAGTTTTGCTATTACTATGCAAGAAAAGATGGTGGTGTGTGCTTTCCAGATTTTCCAAGAAAACAAGTGCGAGGGCCAGCTTCTAACTCCCTGGACCACATGGAAGAATATGACAAAGAGGAAGAGATCAGCAGGTTCATAAAGATAAATGCTGTTTAATCTGAAAAAAAAACCCCTAGCAAAGCCTGTGGTTTTCACAGTGAAACAGCTCCGTGTGTGCTTATGCTGAGCAGCTGTGTTTTCCAGATGTGACTTTCTTTTGCTGCTGCTAGTGTACGTCAAAAGAGAAAGTTACACGAGCTTCAGCACTTCAGTACCATTTGATATTTGCCTTGCTGAAAAGGTATTAGAATCCTGCTCTGATCCCCCCTGTGGATCTTGTTATCGTCCAGCCCATGGATCATTCATAGTTCTGGGAAGTAATCTGTACCTAAATTTAATATTACTAAAAAACTACGATAAGTTTATTAGTAAAGTATTTATGTCGTGATCTTCAATTTATTTCATTTGTGGGGTTTTTTTGTGAAAATAATTAAATTAGATTATTCTATCATAAGTCATTATTTTGAAATCGATATTAGAATCCAAATTTTATCCAAGTGATGAAATTTACTGTGTTTATTTTATAATAGAAATTCTGTATTTCTAAATTATTTTCTTCTTTCGCCAATTTTTTTTCCCTCCCATTGCTCTACATTTTGGATCTAAGTTTATTTAATGATCTCTTTTTTGTATGCAGACCAAATTTTCCTCAAGTGAAGCTCAAGCTGATTTTCTGTATTATGTGCTTGCATACATTCAAGGGAATAATTTGTACACATTAATATATAAAAAAATGTTTTATTATAAACTTGTTTTTAACATCATTGCAGAGCAGTAATTTTATCTTTCAGGCACATTGTTCTGTCATAGTTACGAGAAAGAAAAAATGTCTCACTATTTCTTTAAATTTCTTTAGAAAACACAAGCACAACTGCTTCTGTATTCAGGAGGTTGTGAGTGGACTAAGGCAGCCTGTTGGAGCAGTACATTGTGGGGATGGATCCCATCGCCTCTTTATTCTTGAGAAAGAAGGATACGTGAAGATTTTCACTCCCGAAGGAGACATACTCAAGGAACCTTTTTTGGATATACACAAGCTTGTTCAAAGTGGAATAAAGGTTGGATATTTTTACTTACCTCTACCTTTTTATATTTTAGCATGTATATGGGAGAAATGGGAAGAATATTTTTTAGATGTTAATTAAATTTAAATAACAAAAAAGAGTAACGAGCACAGTTCTTTCTGGCAAAAAAGTGAAAAATCATAGTGGGAAGGGGAAACAGCATCTTGTAACTCTTATCAAACTATTTTCTTTCCCTTCATTTTTTCCTCACTTTAAATTCAAATGAAACTATTCAGTACCAGCATTCCACAGCAATATCTTTGTATTTTCATCCTTTGGGCTCATTTCCATCCCACTGAATTTGGCTGAGTTTTGCTGTGGTGCCAGTGGGAGGAAGTTTGGCTTAGGGCCTCCCCTGCCCTCCAGGTGCTCTATGATTCCCGGGGAGCTGGACGCAGGAGGGGGCCTGGGAATGCTCAGGGATACCCTGGAAAGGAGCAGGGGTGCTCATTCCATCTTGGCTCAACCCTAAATGTAGCACAAGCTTCCCTGGGTGGGAGGCTGCTTTAAAACTGCCTGTATTGGAGGGGCACGTGGAAGTGACTGACCCTCTAAATTCAGACATGAGGGTTGGGGGGATGAACAGCTTCCATCCTGTTCACTGGGAACACTTTCATGGTCGGGGCAGTGAGTGGGGAATGGGCACTGATGGGAATCTGTTGGAAGGTGGAGGTGAGAAATTACATCTAGTTATGGGGTAAGTACTAATGGAAAACTCATAATTCTGTTGGAAGATATCTTACTTCTGGAATGCTGTCAAGTGTTGTTCCATGTTGATTTCTTGTCACAATTCAGAGTGGCAATGCAAGTAAAATCCAGATACATAAAGACGTTTTAAGTTGTAATCAGGTTATGCCTGGAACAGTCAGGACTATGTAGCAAAAAGCCTTCATGGATGAAAGTTATATTGACATACTCTTGACAGAGGATCTTAAATAATAATTGTGACAAACTAGATTGATTTGAAATGCATAGCACATATTAACTGATAATTTTGTTTCAGCTATAAGGGCAAGAGACCAATTAGGATAGATTTTCTGAGAGAAAATCTCAGAGGTTTTTAGTGTGTGTTGAAAAGAGAGCAATGAAACATATTGCACCTTTTTCAGGAAAAAAATTACTTTATATGATTATGTATTCTGCTGAATGCTTCTCTTCCTGCCCCTGCAGATAACCATTATGATCCAAACAGAAGGGACTTGTCAGGGGTGTTTTTGACCAGCCATCTAAGGCTGTTTCTTATTTCTTAAAAGTTCTGATCACTAGTACTTGTGGAAAACTGACAGTGAAATTTCCACAGAACTGTTATTGGTCCCAAAGAAACCTTTCTTGAGGAAACTTTTACAGCTGCAACTTAGAGACAAGGCTGAAGGGAAAACTGATTTTCCATGCTTCTGAACAGGCACTAACCTGCTTGATGTAACTCCAACAGGTACCCTCAGGATCAGATACAACTTTTAGTTCTGTTTTAAGTCTGTGACCTGATCTTTTTAATCTATACTGTTCTAATCATCATATAATGCTCTACAGTGGATCTGTTTCAACTATAACATTTTGTGTAAATAACTTGATGTTTCTAAGCTAGAAAGTCTAATTAAATTCCCTGAGATAACAGTCCAGTGACTGAGGATAATAGTGTTGCAGTGTTTAATGCAGGCTGGCAAGAACGGAGGCTTTATGTACCTTGCAGGTAAGGAGAAAGGGAATGGGCCTAGGAGCAAGACTCCAGCTCTTAAACAGAAAGAGTCAAGAATTTGTGGAATGAGTACATAAAATAAAATAATAAGTAAATCAAAAACCCCAAACCCCATATAACCAAAATTATAGTTTTAAAACAAGGGTTCTTAAACATTTTTACATTTATCCTCTGCAGTCTGGTTCCTATAATCATTGTCCATGGACCCTTACCCACAAGGATGGGAGATCACTGTGGCAATGGCAGCATTGCCACTATTTGATAGAGTATTTGGTTTTACTTACCTGTTACACACTTCAATACTAGAAATCAGTAATGGAGAATACTCTGTGGATAGATGATTTTACAGCAGGCAGTGCAGAACAGTCAGCAGTTTAAAAAAAACTCAACAACTTATGCACTATATAAAACACTGCATCCACTTGCACAGTGCAAACATCGAGGAATGTGTCCTCTGTGCTCACTCAGGAAACATGTATAGTGCCAGAATTTGGATGTACACACTTTGATGAAAACAAAAACCACTCACCTGTTTTCCAGCCTTGGAGCAATAGTAGCAAGAAAAGGCAAACAATTTTTTTCCCCTAAAAAGAAGTGTAAAAATTTTCTTCCTTATACTCAAGTGTCTGAAAACAGCAGCTTCTGCTATTTTCTTTCTGTACCTGAAATACAAACAAATACTTAACTCCAGTGACAGTAAAAACAGCAAAAATACTTTTTCAGACCTTTAGAGACATATGTTATACCCAGTAAATAATTAGAATAATGATAATGACAATGCTAATGCTGATATAGAAGCTGTGGTTGAACCAAAGGTAATATAAATTGATGCCTCTGAAAAGAATTTTGGACAGCTATCCCAATAAAATATATCTAATACCAATAGATGGAATAATATAGTGGTGGTTGATTTTGTCTTCTTTTTTTCTAATGTCAAGAGGAAATTTAGTAGTGATAAAATCATTATATTGTCATAAAGTAGCAAATCTGTTCCAAATAATCAACTTAAAACTATCCTGAGTCTGATATAACCAAGAAACTGAAGTGATATATTTTCTTCATAAAAATAATCCTGGGGGTTAGTTCTGATCTCGCTAACATATTTCACTCATTACAGCACTGGCAGTCAGATAAGGAGGAAAACAATATACAAAAACAGAGGAAGAGAGGTGATTGCATTGTATAACAATGTCATGTTTCCCTCCTAAAAAGATACCTTTTTGTTTCTCTAATGGATCTGCTGGTCCCTGTGTTGATAAAATTCATTTGAAGCCCCTAACACTGCTGTGAGCAACTTTGTAGGGCTTCTTCAAGGGCCCTGCTGCCCTAAGCACATCAGTAGGATTGTTTGGACTTGATTCTTGTCCATCACTCCTGGGAAGGTCTGCAGATATAAATAGAAAGTAAGAAGAGTGGTACAACTCTTTGCCTAGATTTTATTGGTCCATTGGCTTTTAATGTTTATTGAAGTCACTGAGGTTCTCTGCTTGAAAATTGTTGCTGCAGTACAATTACTGACAGTTACATGATTTAATTTTAAGGAGTTCAAGTTAAAAAGGAGCAGTGATAATTTTATCTGCTGCCAGCATCTCAGAAGGAATTAGCACAAGTGTGGAGAAGTATTTCATAAGAGGGATAGATTCCATGAATGGATAATAGTGACTTGTGCTTCTTGGTGGCCCTACTCAAGAGAACACTAGATGCAGGATTTCTGAAGATTTAAAAAAAAAAAGGCTTAAGAACCAATTTTTCTTTGCACATCTCCTAATTTCTAAAACTCTTTGACAGAACAGTTAGCAGGAATGCTTTTCTGATCTTCTGTTTTTTAACTTAGTTGTTGGAAGCCATGAATGGATATTAATCAAAAATTTGCTAATTCAACATCTGTGGCGTTCTCCAATGCATTTTACGTCACCCTGGCTACATAAGTATCATAGTGTGTGTGCATGGATTGGACACTTGGGCAACCCCCTCCTGTCACCTCCTCCCCTTTGTCAGGAATGTGGTGACAAGAAAAAGCCGTGTCCTTGGTCTTGCTTCAAAGCTGAGCAGGGACATGAATGAGACAGGGAGCTGTAACTCAAATCTAGGCCATGCACCTGGCTCAATTATTTAGAAATGTCTAGCCCAGTGTAGTGGAGAAAATACTGATTCCATCTCCTAATATATTAACGTACCCATTAATATTGCAAACTATCCTGAGTGTATACAGAAGAAAAGAATGAACCTTTTACCAAAAAACCCCATAATACACCCAAACCGGAAGTCTGCTTCCCTGTTTTCCTGATTTACTGCTCCATTATCTTGTGGTGAAGAGGGTTGTTAGTTGCAGAGCAACATTTTCTAGTTCTTCCTTCAAAGTTCTGTAGCAAAGACAAATTTTTAATGAAAATATTAGAACCCATTTTTTCTTTCAGTCTGATTTTCACTGCTGTTATTTTCTTTCTGTTTTAAACTATTGCCAAGTAGAAAAGAGGCAGAAAGTTGAAATGAGAAGCTATTGAACTAATAATGGTAACACTTTAAGTGGCATTTGAGGAGACCTTAATCAATTATCTAGAAAATTTAGACCTGATGTATCTGAATCTCTTGTGAAAATTTAGGCAAAATAATTAAAGGTTCCAAAACTGTCATGCAAATCTGATTTTATCCCATAATGCACTTAGCAGGGGAAAATAAAAGTGTCAAAACATTCCAAACACTTATGCAACAATGCTCAATATGCTGTTATTACAAGATCAATCCAGTCACCTTGTACTCAAGATAGTATCTAAGTTACAGAAAAATGGTCAATGCTGTAGCAGTTCTCCAACTTTTCATACTCCTGTGACTGTATTTTATCTTATTAACTGTATTATTTCCTAAGATTTGGAAACCTTTAGGTTAGCAGCAATCACCATAAAACATAGCACAACCTGTTACATCAATTTTTACTTACTTTCTTCTCTCCTGAGCCCAAAAACCTGTATTGGTCTAAAATATATTGTTCAGAAGGGAAGGCATCAAGATATGGTTTGGCAACAACAAAAAAATTAGGAGCTTACCACGTCTCTTGGGAATTAAATGCTATAATCACCTTTCAGGATACTTTCTGAAAAGCTAAGTAGCTCTAGGGCTGCAACCATTCGTCCTTAAATCATTTTTGTGGTCCTTCCCTGTAATCATTCAACTTCCCCAAATCCTTTTAACACGAAGGACCTCAGAACTGTACAAAGTAGCCAAGTTTACATCTTGCATTTGCCAATGGTCAAATCAAGTCCCTGTAGTTAGAAGGTCATTTTCTACTTATAAATCCACCGGCTGAACGAGCTCTTTAGGTACGGGATTGCAGCAGGGCTTCATGTTCAGTTGCTTGTCATCTCTGATCCTTAGGTTATTTTCAGTTTATTGCTTCTTGGGGTTTTTTTTTATTTTGTTTTGTTTTCTTTTTGATTGTGACTAAGCTCTGGTGCAGCTCTGGTGTATATCTGCTGGCTACAGGGTCATAAATTGTGCAGCCAGCAAGAACGGCTGCACTCTGCTGCACTTTGCCTCACACAGTGCTGAGAGCAGAAACCCCTGCAAAATGGGTGTCCTTAAATTTGCCATTGTGCAATTACCACTTGCACTTGTGTAGAGATTCAGTTATTTATATTTTTTCTTAGCTAGTAATAAACTATTTCTCGTGCATCTCATGAGAATACCATGATGAAGGACAAAGTCTCTGAGGAAGGAAAGGGCAGGGCAGGGGAGGGAAGGGAAGGGGAAAGGGACAGAAAATCTCAGTTAAATGGTATCAGAGATCACTGTTGAGAACGTATGAGTTAAACTCGACCTCTGTCACTTTATTCTCTGATCTAAGACTAGTTTTTCCTTGTCAGAAACACTTAAAACTTCCCCTAAATAATAAGCCATAATCACCTTCTTAGTTCATCTTGCTTTCAAATTAATATCAGTAAGACTACATTATGTGTACTGCTTTTTTTAATTCCCGAAGTTTTTTAAATGCTATATTCCTATTTAATTCCTTACACATATTTTAACAGTCAGTTCTCTTTGCAGGAAAAAAAAATTCCATAGAAATATCTGACAATTATTTTAAGTGTATGCTCAGCAAATTTCCAAGTAATAGCCTTTAGATGAGTTAAAAGTTAGATATATCTTTTACTGTGTTTTGGTAGTTTTTTATATCAGAGCACAGTGCTTTCAGTCCTGCAGAATCTTATTAATGACTGATCCAGTGATTCAGGTAGGAACTTTTTGTGATGCCATGAAGACTTCTGTGGAACACAGCAATTCATATGTTCAGTATAAGAGTGTGGGAGTAGACTGTCAGGCATTAAATATGTTAACTGTGCTGCTCTGAGCCAATTATTCCAGAGTTTCTCAGGATCAAATGAGCATCTGGTCACCACAGGCATCTTTTTGCTGGAATGCATGATTAGCAGTGAAACATCCACTGTGCCTTCATGTTTGTGTCAAGGTACTGGAATAGACTGCCCAGGGAAGTGGTGGAATCACACCCCTGGAGGTGTTCAAAAGGCAGGTGGATGTGGCACTTGGCAACATGGTTTAGTGGTGAACATGGTGGTGCTGGGTTAATGGTTGCACTTAATCATCATAGAGGTCTTTGCCAAAGTTAATGATTCCATGAGTCTGTAGCATTTAATCACATGAATATATATTACTCAGGTCATTCAACATACAATCAAATAATTTTTTTTTTTTAAATTGCCACTACCTCCAGCACTGGAAAAGCCTTCTCCAAGAAGCTTGTAAGAGGTTGTGCTATCTTTGCAGTGAGGAGTGGCTACAGAAAACTACAGTAAGCCAGGGATAAAATCTATTTAAAACTTAGTGTGAGAATCAGATTGTTTGTGTTATTTGCTGAATTGCTCAGTTCTGTCACTGATAAAACTTCTCACATATTCCTTTTGACTAGATGTGTACATTTGTTCTTGGATCTTGCTGATGCACAGACAGATCTAAGTTAACACATCCACTGTCCATTGATATCCACAGGATTTATGTTACTGACAGAATACCCACAATTCAGATAATTCATGCTGATCCTTCCATCCAAGTCCAGCAATTTCAATTTATTTTCCTCTGAACACTTACATGGATGAGGCTGAAATCAATGAACCTTTCTTGAACTTTTTGCTCTGACATCACAACAAGCTGTGCTCTCCTCCACTAAGCACTAGCTTGTACTCTCCACAAAGGTTATTTGCTCCCTGCTCCCTTGAAAGCCGAACTTATAGTGGCAACTAAATTCGTGACCAATTAGTCCTGAAAGGGATTCTTTTGATGTATGGAGAAAAAGGAGAGCAGTGGAAGGTTGTATTTCTCTCCAGGCAGCACTGGAAGGACAACTGAGAGATCCTATATTAATTTCTTCCTTCTTCAACTCAATGGACCTGCAATTCTTCAGAGTTATTCAGAAACAAACTTTGAAAACTCTGGAAAGTAAATTTTTATTGTCCTACCAGACCAAGCTCTCATCTTTATATGAAGAATAGGGATAGTCCTCTAAATAACAACGTTGAGGCACAGAACATAAGTATGACATATATTCTATGATGAACAAACCAAGATTTCATTTTAATTCCATTCTACAATTAATTGCACCAGTGCTGAGTGCAAACTCTATTTGCTGTCCTGCTCCTATACTTCTAAGAGTAAGGAAATGGTAAATCCATGTAAGGTATGTGCATAGGCCCAGGCAGGTGGGCAAGGTGAATAAAAGCATTGACATATAACAGTGATACATTTGGGGTATTCTTGGTTGTCCTGGACCTCCTCTTTCAGTGTATGAAAAGGGGGACTCTAGCATGTCTTGGGTGAGAAACTGAAACACTACATTGCCTGTGTTGTTGCAAAAATGACAGACCTGGAGACTGCAGAGGGAAGTGATGAAGACTGTTTTTCAGCACAGGACTTGCAGGTGAAGTGATATCAGGTCACAGGACATGGGGCTTTCTCACTCATCTGAGAGGTCAGAGGAGCAGCAGTCAGACCTGTGGCACAACAGACATCATTTTTGAGGCCACACCTCACTTGTGACCTGCCTGCTAGGCACCACAATCAATTGCTTTTAAATGTCTTGACATAATTGGAGCAGAAAACTCAGAAAGAAATAATGGTTAAGGTGTGCAAATGGCCAAATGTGAAAAAAATCAGGACATTTTAAAGGTAAACCATGTAGAATATCATTGGTTATAGTGACCTTAAACAGTAACAAAATAGACACACTTCACAAAGCACAACAGTCTGCATGAGAATTCAGCCTTCTTCATGAAAAGGAAGATTTTTTTTTTCTTAATCAGTGATAAGTTGTTTGCAGTTTTCACGAGGGCGATACTACTGTCGTGAGGACTTAATATATTTTAACTGTGTCCATAACTGTAAAACACTGTGTTTTAACCAAAGATTGTATAATGACAGTGAAATGTGCCTGGATTCCTCATTAACCATTTGCAGATTCTTGTTCTAATCCTAATAGGGGCACAACAGGCTTTTGAAAGAGGTTGTATCTTAGCACCATATAGCTTTGTGGAAAATAAAGTTCCTTACCATCTAAAAAGCATGTGCCAAAAGCTCTTAGAGACCTCTATTTTTGTGTGAGAGACTGCACTAGATAACCATACTCAAGCTAGCAATTGTGGAACAGTGCAGTGGCTCTCAGGTTGTAAGCAGACCAGATGAAGAATTGCCAGTTTATTCTGAGGAAATTTGAATCAACAGAACAGAATCGTTTCTGTTGATTTTGGGTAGCGTGTCTCAGATTTGAGGAGCTGAGAGGGGAAAGAAGATAATACTTTATCATTTTACATGCACATGTGTAGATTTTAATGTTCTGTGTTTCCTTGAGAGGAATCCCATGGTGCCAATTAACCTAACTTATTCCAAAACAATTCTCTGTTTGGAAAGAATAATTTTCATTGTGGGTGTTCCATGAAATAGTATGCCTCATACCCTGTTATTACTGAGATGTGTGCAGTGCAATTGAGAATGCCAGTTTCTTTTCCATGCTCTGTATAGATTATAGCTGTATCCCACACACAGTGCTAGATAATCCCTACTTTAATTTTGTTATGTGTACAAATCCTTTTTGAACATTTAGCGGTTTAAAAAATGTAAAAATCCATCATCTTCTGAAACTACATTTGTTAAAACCAAAAGCTGAATTTAGAAGTGATCAAAACCAATGAATAACATGGCAATTATCTAATTAAAAGGAAATTATTGCTTTTGCTGAAATATAACAGGCAGATCATGATAGCCAACACAAAATGGCAAAGAAGGAATAAAGTTACACAGAAAATTCCATGGTTTTTAGCCAACACAGTTTCAACCACATGTTTTTCTTTAATGGGAGGAGGTTTAACAGTCCACTTAGGCTCCAGGATTCATCATCCCTTTAAGGTCTTGGACACCCCAAAAACTGTAATGAGGTCCTAAAAATCCTTCAGGGAATCCATGACATACTGGAGCTCTCAGAACCAGTCCTGTGTCATTGGGACTACTTCTCTGTGCTTTCCTGTCCATCAGAGCTACGATTTCCTTTTGTTACATCCCTCGTACTGCGCCACACGGAAAAAGGGTCCTGTGTTTGCCATGAAAGAGTTGAAAAATGGAGTAACACATTTACTTTCATAGTTAATACAGCCCAACTGCTATTCCTATATATATTTCCCCCAGATGCCACAGAACAATTTTCTTTTATATCTTCTTACATGCATTTTCTCACAAGCTGTTAAGTCTTATTCCTTAGACAGGATCAGCAAGTTGGGTTGAGGGAGGAACACTTCCTCCAAGGAGCACTGGTATATTATCATGTTTTCCACCCATTTTATCCCCTCTGCAGTAAAAGTTGGACAAATGATCTGCCCCTAATTAATGGTTTATATATAATTTTAGCTTTAAGAAACAGTCAGAACTAATTTTTCCCATTACCAAAAATATAAAAAACTCCAAAAGATGAAACCACTTAGTAGCTGACACTTATTTTTCTTCATTGTCAGTGTCTGCCTACATTCTCGTATTGCTGGAATTTTTAAAGAAATTATTCCATAAATCTCAATAAAGTAATATTCTCTCAGATTTAATTTGGAAAATGGAATATACAATCTGTGGGAGAGAGGTCTGCAAAATACTTTCTACCATTTGTTTTTAATTTACAGCAGATACTTTTTAAAACCTTGATCTATCTTCACTGGCTTTGGATTGCAATCCCTACAGCTGAATTGCAACAACTTTAATTTATGTAATGATCATTATTATTGTTATGCTAACTGAATGCCTTGAAAAGGAAATAAAAGAGGGAGTAAATCACCCCAAAACTTTTATATTTTTGGCATTCTTAAAAATTTGGTGAATCTCCATCAGCTGGATTCTCAATCACTGTAACAGCCCAGAGACAACACACAAGTGGATGCATGGATCTGAGTGACATTGTGATGTAAATGAGGTTTTTTTTAATATCAAACCACATAAGAAAAGTACTTGCTTGAGCTGCTTCTTGAAGAAAATGCACACCTCTCCATAACTAACTGGATGCTTAATTGTTAGTAATGAATGTAAAATGATATTGTACACCTCACAGAGGCCTAGTTGAAGACGTGACCAAGCGCTATTGACTCTCTTTATCAAGTAGCAGACCATGTTTAGGGCTGTTAAAACCCTGAGCACTTTAAAGATCTCATCAAATCAATAGGATCTCAGATCAGAAGAGAGGTGATGTGAAACGGTGGCAGCTTCCATTGCTGCTGCTTTCCTTGCCCATAATGGCCTTACAAGATATGACAGGACAATATTATCAGGACAGGATCTCTCCAGTGACTGTCTGAGGGAAGGAGCAAGAAGTCACAGTGCTCCCACGTAGCAAGCAGGTGCGTGCCTGTGTAAATAAGCCAGAAGATCAAATAAACCTCAACAAGCCACCCCCGAGATTACTCCGGATTGCCCCTACAGTGACTTACAGATCACAGCCCTGCCAAACCCAGGGTAGTTCCAAACACCACGTCCAAAGTCTGAAGCAGCAGACAAATCCAAAAGTAGGGAATATTAGGGAACTGCCTCACAGAAACCAGCCTCGGTGAGGTTTTACCCCTCTCCTAGTTCTCCCTCAGTGGGAAAAATCAAAACTATTTCACAGACAGGATCCATGTTTCTCCAAAGGCCTGTGGGGCTGGGAAGACCGCAGGTAAAATTGGATCAAACCCTTTATTTACAGATGTTTGGTAAAGAAATGTGTAATGGATTACTTAATTTAAAAGTAATGTCGTCCTTGAAGCAGAAGCATTGAAAACTGTGGTTTTTCTGTAGTTTAGTGAGTCAGCATTTTCTAACTTGCAGCCTTTAACACTTCTTGTAGAGACACATTCTCCTTTTAAATGATATTGTCCATTAAAAATTTTTGCTTTTAAAATAGTTTATTAATTTATACGGTACAAATAAATCACCAAAAGGGACATGGTTCTATACAATCCATATAATCTTCTGTTTTGTATAAAATGCATACACATTTCATCAATGTGTATGAATTTTATTTTATTTTACCATCTGCATAAATATTTCAACTTCCAGGAGTAAGTATTCTAAGGAAAAAAAGGTAGCAAATGACTAAGGGAAGTGAACTTAATTTGCTCCTTACTAACCTAGTAACTTCTGAAATCACTTTATGTGAATGGTCAAAAAAAATCCCAAACAAAATGCATGAAAGAAAATTACTTTCAATCTGAGCAGAACTAAAATTATTTCTAATAAGGCCTGATAATTCCTTTATTCAATAAAACAAAATGTACCTTCAACAACCCATGAATAATTTAGGTGAATTGAAACATAATGAAGTAGAATCCTTGGTACTGAATTTTATTTATTTGATTTCCTTAAGTGTTGTAGTTCATCAAAGCAGAAATTACGGATGATTTTATAAAAGTGAAGAGAATGTCTTACGCCTGTGTTAGATGTTCTAAATATGCAGTGCAGGGGAGGTCTTTGGGAAAAAAAGGGCTTCAAAACTGAAGCTTTTAAAACGGTGTCTGCAATGTGCTGGTTTGGTTAGCAAATGTGTATGGCCACTGAGCAGTACGCAGTGATAAAGCAGAAAGTGCAAAGGGTATTGCTGTGTTACAGTATCACTCTGCCTGGAGCATTCAGAGAGGCTCCCGAGGCTGGACTGCACAAAACTTGCACTTCTTCCATTATGTTTCCTTGTTTTCTGTGTGAATTCTGCCCACTTACAAGATGGTAGAATAGTGTTTTCTTAATGCTGTCCTCAAGCATACAATTCTTCATTTGATCAAAAACTAGTGGAATTAGTATTTGTGTTCAACTGATTAAAGGTCTGGGTCCATGATACTTTGTTTCAGTTCTAGCTGTTTGAAACTTTTTCGTCTTAATTTTGAGACTGAACATACACTGTGTTGTTCTAATTGCACTGGCTTTTTGCAAAGAACTTTGTACTGTATTCAGCCAAGTTACAGGGTTTCCAAGATCATGGTCTTGGCTCAGGATAAATGGAGCCAATGAGCTAAACAAATTCCTGCTTTCTTGGTTCTTATAGTACGAGAAAAATGGAAAGAGCAGGATACTTTTACTGCTTTGTACAAGTGAAACAATCCTGGAAACTGCAAAAATATAAGTTAGCTGTGTTTATGTCAGAAAGACACACTATTTTAGAAATTATTTTTAGCTTTCTTTCAAAATGTGAACCACACATTATAACATTAATGAAGCAAACATTTCTTTCTTGGAAAATTTAAGAAAAGTTCGATTTAAGATAATCAGTTTGGGATTTAAAATAATAAAGAAATTGAGTCTAGTACAGACCAAATGTTGTGTTCTCATAACATGTTATAGTAATAGCTCTGTGTTGAACGAGGATACACATGTCTATATTTGTTTCAACTTCTGTTATTGAGAATGCTTTTCTAATGAGATAGATTTTAAAACTGGGGTTGAAATAAATGAGTAATGGAAAAAACAAAAAGAGAAGGGACTTCTAATCAGGAAAACAGTGTACATTCTTTCAAAGTCATGTTTATAAGTTCAGAGAAGCAGTGGATCTAGTTCAAAGACAAACCATATTTCAATCTGCTTTTCAGAACTACCATATAGTTCACTGCTAAAGTTTGTTTTCAGCTGAATCTTAGCCCAACAACAACTGATTACTTGAGATACATTACTGGGCATCATCATGAGTTTTCATTTGTAAGGTATCACAATTTCTATGGAATACTGAAAGGGCAAATCTAGTCTTGATGCAGATCTTGAGCAAAATATATGAGTTGATTCAGGAAGTTAACATGGTTGAGCCACTAAATAAAAGCGACCATAATATAATTAAGCTCAACATCCTCCCGTGGGAACCTACCATAAGGTAATAATATTAAAGTACTTTTCAAAAAAGGAAGATTTTATATTGAGGAAGTTAGAAATAGCCTGAAGGGGAAAGTTAGGAAATTAAAATCCATAGAAGCAGCATGGAGGTTCTTTAAAAGTACCTTATTAGACTCAGGGAAAATATGTATATACTGGAACAATCAGGAATCAAGAAGGTGAGAAATATTACGAGGTACAAGGGAATGTTCAGGCCCCCAAAAATAATAATCCTATAATAAAATGGAAATCCAACTCAAGTGGCATTAATAGAGCAGATTATAAATTCAGAACACCAGAGTAAGGGTTATATCCTGCCATTGTTTCACTGACAGAGTAAGAAGGAGTTTCCCATAAATATTCATGGTAGAACAACATTCTGAGGTTTGAGAGGAAATTTAAAGGACAAATAGGGAAAAATACAGAGAATTTTTCAAGATATCGTGATAGAAGAACTTCCTCAAGCTAGGTGATGATCTTTGGCAGAGGCTGGTTAGGACCAATGGAGTATAAAAGCAAAGATACAACTTGATTTCTTTGCATAAGAGAAACTGAGTAAAGCATATCCTGTAGTTGGTGTTTAACATCTGCTACTTTTCCACCAGTAGGATGAGAAGGGGAAAAAAAAAGGAGGGAGAAGAGAAATCATGGCAAGCACCAGCATAAATTACCCTGAAAATAAGTGCTCTAAAGCAACTGAAAATTTGAGTAGTTAAGGTAATGAAGCTGTGCTATTTGTTTTTACAGAATTTCATCTTTGAGTCTGGCTTTAAAAGGGCTCTGAAGGTCATCCTGCAAGAAACAGAGAAGCGAGAACAAAAAATCCTAGATGAAAAATTAGGAGAACTGTGAAATTAGGCCCAAAAAAGCATCTTGTTTATATGTTAATTTCTTGCCACAAACAGAATGCTGTCAAAGAATCTGTAAGATAATGAAGAAAAAGTAATTCGTATTTCTAGAAGTTTTTATTTGGTGTTTCTGAAGAAAGTGGTATGAGGGATTGCCGCTCATGCAGTAAAAGCACCCTGTTGTGTGGCTCTGACTGCACTCAGGGAAGAACTGCACTATACCAATGACTCTGGACATATCTCCAGTACACTTCTAAATTAGGAGTGAAAAACAAATAGGAAAAATAAATAATCCATATCTTTAAAATAATTTCAAAAAGTGTATTCTTGTATTGCTTCCAGAAAATCAGCTGTTACTTTGAAAAGTTCATAGCTAAGTGTCAGAATTTGCTGGTGATACAAGATTGACTATGTTGGAAGGAAGTCTAGAGAAATTTTTTAAAATGTAAGTAATGAAATGGCACAGTAATTCAACATAACATAAAGAATCTTGCAGCACACAAAGAGCTCTCTCACCTTATTCTGTTCTATCCTGGAAAAAATATAAGAAGCGTCAGTGACAACTCCAAAAATCTAACCAACTATAAAAAGCAGGTATTGAGCAATATCTAAAAGAAATATTTGGGTAATGAACACTGTCACTATTTAACTCAGGAGCATCCTCAGCAGTACAGCAAGATACAATTGAATAAAATGGTATTGAAAAGGGTTTTGATGGCATCTAAAAATATATTTAATTTGGAAAAAACGAGATCTAGCAGAAATAGGTGAAGTAATACATTTCAGAGAAGGCAATATTGCCTTTTCATTCTGTTTTTTCTTTGATGAAAAAGTTTAACAAATTGAATTGTCACACTTGAAAGGAATGACATTTGAGCAACATAATCACTTGTCTGTTACATGCTGCTGCTTTGATGGTTTCGTTTCAGTACAAATTAATGAAGTATTCGCCTGTAGCTTTCCTGCTACCATAATTTATTATCCAATTGTTTACAAAAAATAGAGCAGCCATGTAGCTTTCCTAGTAGGGAATTGGGCCATCTGTCAGTAAAACTGGGTGCAGGTAGGTCCTGTGTCTGCTGGTGTGGCAGCCTATAGAACAGCCACCTTTAATCTTTGCTTCAGGTTCCTTGTTCAGAAATAACGTAGTGTTAGTGTTTTGTTTTCCAAGCATCTCAAAATTAGCTTTTGTGTGAAACTTGAGGTATGCTGCAAAGCTTGGTGACTTGATAACTCATTTAGGCTACCAGACTCACGTGTACAGGCTGGTTTGTATCAGGGCTGGATGCAATAGAAAGCATTTCCAACAGTAACTAGGAATTGTCAAGATCTGCTTCTAGGGAAGCTTTAGAAAATTACAAAATATTGGACAATATATAATATTATTGTATATTGGACAATATACAATAATACAATTAAATTCAGAGAGGCAGCTTCAAAGGCACATATAAAATCAATGGTCCTAGCTCACAGAGATCTGCTGTGCTACTGCAGGAAATTAAATATTGTTTGGTAAAAGAGACTCATTGCTCTGTATAGATCAAGGACATTATCCAGGATATGCAAATTAAAGATTGTAGTCCCTGTCATGAATCACGTGCAGAATTCCTCTCCTGATCCTTAGGAAGGTTGTTTGGAAACCTTCTCAGGTCAAGACTAGAAATTCTAGTAAAAACAGAAAAAGAAAAGGAGAAAAAGTATGTAACAACAAGTAGCTTGATAGGTTAAATCTTTAGATTAGATGCCTGAACTGGGTTTTTTTTACTGATTAGGGTTTTCCAACAATACCTGCCACAGAAATGTTTTGCCAAAAACCCTAGAGTAGCATTAGAGTCACAGACTGTCACAGAGGACGATTACATTGGGGATGTCATTCTCGAACTGCCACACTTAACTAGCCCACTTGCAGAACAAGGTCCCAAAGCCTTTTATTCCCTGGGCTGAACAAGCCCCACTCCGGTGGCCTCTCTGCAGAGGGCAAATGCTCCAGTCCCCAGCCCCCCTTGACTGGACTCACTGTGACACCACTCTGGTGCTGAGGGGCTGTAGAACTCACAACTACAGGTGCAGTGTTCTCTCTGCAGCCTCCTGAGCACAGAGAGGAGGGAGGGTGATGGGTTTCTCTGCTGCCTGTGCTCTTGTTAAACAGCCCAGCCTGTGGCTGGTTTTCTCTGCTGCCAGGGCGCTCTGCTGGCTCATGTTCCATTTGCTGTCTGCCGAGACCCCACACTCCCTTTCAGCAGAGCTGTCCCCAGCCATTCAGCTCCCTGCCTGCACTGTTGCAAATGTAATGGGATTTGGAAAAGAAAAGGTCTGCAGGAATCTCTATCTGCAGTTCTGATTAATTCCTTCTGGCTGGGCTATCCAGTCAGAGGTAGTTCTTCCCCAACACAACCAAGATCAAGGTTTCTGTTTAAAAGCTAGAATCTTGAGATAGCCTCCCCGAGATATCTTTCTTATCCTTCAGTCCCTCTTCCCACCATAAAACCCATCAAGCTGCTTTAAACACTGTAAAGTTTAGAACTTCATATCAGGCTGGCTTCTCCCTGTCTTAAGAATTACTTTAATTCCTCAAACAGCAGTACTCAAATGAAATTTGCCATGTGTATGGATGTGCATGGGAGTTCAGAAATAACAGATGCTGTGATGCTGCTGACTTAATGGCTGTGAACTGCAGATGTGCATAGAAGGGTGTGAAAGAAGCCTCACCACTCACACTATTTCCAGTGAAGACCGTCCTTCAAGGGGTTGATTTTCAGAACTCTTAATCACTGCTGTAACCAGATACTTAGACTTGAATATTTATTATATACGTAAGGCATTAAATACTTATTGTGATTTATAGCTTGGGTTAGGATGTTATTTTTAAATAAGCCATGTAAAGTACCTTCAGTCCTGTCCATTCACACACGCATGAGGCAGACTCCAAAATCATGAAATTGGCTTAAAAGCCACGTGCTTAAAAAGTTCATTTGAAAACAGGGGGAGTGGAAATTCACTGCCTCCTTGCTTCTTAGTTTGATTTGTGTTCTCAGACTTCTTCCTGCAATCAAGAAGTCTGAAGGTTTCAAATTAAAAAGCTGAAAACCTACTTGCAGTGCTTTATTCTACTAATTTCAGCTTTCAATACACCTCTTATACTTCCCGAGGCTTGTAATTTAATTGCAAGCATTGGCTACATACTAAGATGTGTGCACACAGCTATGTAGCTGAAAATTCCACAACATAATGAAATATTAGTTGTAATTAACAGGAGACTGGATTGCTGGGGTTCTGTGGCATGCCTGCAAGTGTTTGAGCCCACATTCCTTCCATACAGTCAGCTCTGACGAGGCTCATAAGTCCCTCATGCAGGGAGACTGTGGGAAGAGCCCATATGGGCAGAGAGCAGGGGAACCTGCTGGTGTTCTGGAGAATATCTGCTTTGTTTCAATCTTCAGAGCAGAAAGGGCAATTTTCATATTACACTTATTACATTTCGTGTGTCCCTGGGAGATTTTCCTCTATCAGTTCCAAGAACAATTGCAAGGAAATATTTCTGAGTTTATGGATTTGTAGAGGAAGTGAATTTACCACTTTTAAATATGTTTAAGCAGTTACATTTTTATTCCTCAGATATAGCAAACTGTGTATAGCCTGTCATTTTTTCAGAAGTTACTGTTCTTTTTCTCTTAAGGGAATATGGTTTCTATAGCTTTAGTGAGGCTCTACTAATTATTACATACCTCATATTTCTAAAGAAGAAATTATGTTTATGTTAGCTATTTTTCTTTCAGGAATTGTTCCATTCAGTACTTAAGTATAGATTGCAAATGTGCGAATTTCCTATTCCTTTTTGGGGAGGGGAAGGGAGGGTAATAGAAAATGTTGGCATTAATGAAGGAATAATATATCAGTGTATTACAATATTCTGACAAATCTAGTAATTTTTTGTACTTTGAATTTGAATAACTGTCACATTTAGCTAATGTCCATTCAAATGCAGAAGTGTAAATAATGACATCATTTAAAACAGATGTCCAAGTCTTCCAACAACAACAACAAAATCAGGAATAATGAATAATATTTACTTAAATTTCAAGTTTATATTAAGTAATGCAATAGACTATTTGAAAAAGCTGTCATGGGTCTTTGGATTAAACTGGTCCACATCATTTGTGTACTGCATATCTTTGAAAGATGACTTGAAAGATATAATCCCAGTCGATAATTCCATTACAGATTAACTCAACTGGTAGATATTTGTCTGAGGACAAGGATGCTGATGAGCCAGTCATGCTGAAGCAACAAAAAATGAATCCATCCTCTAAAACATTTTTTAAGCTTGAGTCCAAGAAGCCTTTCCAGACCAACTGTGATAAACGTGCATTTGTCGCCATAAACATGATAAATGTGGAAGGGAAAAATTGTTTCCTACATAAAACAATTATGATGATGATTATTTTTTTTAGAAGAGAGCAACACCAAAGAGCATGGTTCCTTTCTTGTGAGCCCTAAGACTTGGGACTGAAACTTTGGTTCTTACAGACAATCACTTTTCTGACAAATTGCTACTGCTGTACTCCTATCATTCCTGGACTGTTTGGGGTTTGGTTTTGTTTTGTTTCAAACAAGTTACAAAGATGGCTTAACTTCAGAGAGATTTTCTCTAATGAAATCCATTCCACCCAGAAGGTGTTCTCTCTAACAAATGGGAAACATCACTAAATTTAACCTAAAGTCTGAGCATATGGAAAGCTACATAGATGATGTCAGACATTACAAATATTATTTGTACTTGCTAGTTTACTTCAAGGGAAATTATGAGAATGACATCATAATGATGACTGACTAATTTTTATTAGTGTTTTTTCTCTGAAACTCTAGACTTAGAGTTATAAAGAAAAACAGCTTTTAAAATGCCGTATCTGTTATTCTTTTCTAACACTTTGTGATTTTCTTATTTATAAAAGATATTCATATTTTAAAATACCATAGATACTATCAGCTCTTATTCTACTCCTTTGACATGTCAAATATTTTTTGTCAAAAAGAAAAAAAAAATTATTATTTAATGCTCATAAAAGATAGGAAATGATCACATCTTCGTTTAAATTAATTGCTGCTTGGGTTGGCCTACGAACCTATAAACTCTGCTGGAAGAGTTGTAGCTAATTTCTTTACAACAGTTTCTTACTCTGGGAATGAATTATGCTGACGAAGGGGTGATGACCAGCTTAGGAAGAGCGATATGTTCCTGCAGTCAGCAAAGACAAATCACAGGGTGCCACAACTTTGGAGACATCCAAAATCCACAGAACCTGTGGAGCTCTGTTTTACAGCAAGAAACCCGGTAATGCAGGGTTGCATAAGTGCTTTTTGCAAAGGTCTGTTGGGTAGTTTTGCTGGGGAGCTCTTACCAAGTTCAGCTCCAGCTCTGCAGGGCTGCTCAGGGGCTCTGTGTTATCTTCAGAGCCGGAGACAGCAGCAGCCAAGAGCACCAGTAAAACAGGGCAGGAAACATTCTTCAAGCCCAGACAAAGGGCATCCCTACAGGAATACTGTGAGAGTCATCAAGGGATGAGATACGATGATTCAAGCCAGTAGGGACTCCACAACTAAAACCTGGTGGGTGGCACAGTAAACCAGAGAATTGTGGAGAATCCCCCTCCCTATTTTTAGGAACTTGGTACCACCAGACTGCATTCCTGGGCTCTTTACTGAGGACAAGATTAGGCCACAACACCACAAATCTGCATGACCGGATTAGTATCTTTCTCTAAATGCTCTTGCCCTATTCAGAACCATGTTTATGGCTGACCTCAAAGGCAATGGTCTTATCAATGTGTTTATGGTCGAGCATGTTCATAGATGTTACACACATTAGGACCTTTGTTTAACTCTGAAGATTTGTTTTCATGAGAAATTAATATTTATGGTGTCACAGTGCTTACACACTTTAGGGTACTTCAAATGCTGTGCCCCAATGGAGCCATCATATTCATGAATTAATTTAATATGCAAAATTCGATTTAGCATCAATAATCCCTGCCAGATCTGCATACTTGGCTCTGACTTCTGGCATAAAGTGATGGATTGTCAGTCTCAACTCTCACGTAGATATATTTACATTAGGTGTGCAAAGGCAAGGTTCACAACGTGACTCCCATGACTAAGTTGAAGTCCCACTGGTAAAGCTTTTGAGAAATTGCCCCCTCTCAGTCTTTGTCACCCCTCTTGCCTTAGCAGTGCTGAGTGAGTGTCTAACTGCTCTTATTTCATTCCAGTGCAAAGCAAATAAAGTTCAGCAAATAACTAAGGCTTGGTGCCATCATATAGCGTTACAAAATTTTACTTCCAGAAAATCCAGCAACATATTCCGTAACTGTGTATGTGAGTTCAGAGAGATCCCAAAACAAGAGGTTTAGGTTGTATCAATGGCATCATTCAGCTCAGCACAAAAGGAGAGTTAGTTCTGAGACTGATTTGCAGAGCAATTCTAAAGAGAGCTACGCCACCATGTAATGGGCCTATGCTCCAAGGAATGCTCCCCTAACCAGCCCCATTTGCAAATGATTTGCAGGATAAAAATGAGCAAATGATCTGTAATAGATAATAAACAGCTAATCATTACATCACACATACCACATCAGTTAATATAGATACATTTATTAAACCTCTTTTATATATGACTTACGTTAAAGCAATCTATTTTATCAAGGATTCAAAGGGATTAGAGTTTAATTTGTTATTTTAGTATACTATACCTTTAAATTGTTGACATATAAGTTGTATAAATAGAAACACCATAAATCTCTTAAAAAATGTACCATAAATTTTTTATGTATGACCTTTAAGTAACAGCAGTCTGTTGCATAACTCTGCAGGGGAAGTCACATGGTGGAAACCTCATATTTCCTTAAATTTATGGTTGTTTCTTGGTGGTCTAAAAGACTTCGTTGTTTTTTTTTTTTTTTTCCTAAAGTTGTAATCTTAGTAAATTGTTTAATGTTTGGTCTAATGCAGGTCAGTGTAAGTTCTTATTTAGATTTATAATAGGAAATATATAATGTCAGATACCAATGAAGCCTGGCTAATAAAGTCAAGGATACCAGTGTTACGTTTCATTATAATGATGTGAAGATAATGCCTTTAGCTGCATAACCACCACATTAGCTACAGACCATAAAATAATCTTTATGAAATCTCAGGGTAAGATTAATTAAGAGAAAATTCTCCATTTTTTTCCAGTATTTTTTTCCTCCTCAATCAGAAGCATTTTTTATTGATAAATCCCCTCATCAGCATTGTATCAGGTCTCATTTACTGACACTAAGAATCAAGTAAACACTGAAATGGAGAGAATTGGCTGCCGCATGTTACCCTGTTTTGCACTAGAAAAAAAAAAATTCAGTGGAGTTTGGGCATGTGTCTTAATACTTGCTGAGTTAGGGCCTTATGAAAACAAATTTTATATTAAGGTAATGATCATTGCCATTACTTAGAGGAAATTTTACTCTTTCCAACTCCAAAAGAGTTTGGTTTACACTCAAAGCAGTGTTATCAGCATCAATAGAAAAGGTCTGCCTCAAGTTAAAACATGCAAGTGAATATAAGTTGCATGAACAAGAAGAAATTATTAGTGGTTTTCCACCTCCACTGAAATCCTCAGAATCCAAAACAGGAATTTACAACACTTGGCAGAATAAAAATTATACCCCACTCAGAAATGTCAATATTTAAAATACGTAGTACAACCATAATTTAATGAGTTCTTTAAAAATACACAGGGCACATACGTGAAGTGCAGTTTTCAAAACCCTTTTTCCCCAACAGTGGAATTGAATGTTGCATGCATAACAACATCAGCTTATTCTTTACTGTAAAATAAATCCTTCTAGATAGTTCAAAGACCATTTATTTAAGCCTTAAGATATGCAAATCAAGCATGTGTGCACTGTTTATATCCACCCATGTTCCACTTCTGGGGCTACAAAAACAATGACATTTGATGAGAATTTAACCTACAAGGCCAAGGAAAACTCTGTTCATCTAAATGCTGGATGCAAGTGTATGTAGTGAATATGTGCATAACACATAAGCATAAACAGCTTGGAAAATCCAAGCCCTGCACAGTCATAAATCCTCCCCTGAGGGGCAGATGTGCAAGGCAGCTGCGCACCTTCCACAGGAGATGCAAGTGAAAGCAGTGCTTTGTGTGTCCAGCCTAGCAAAGGATGAGGGCAGGTTTAGATGGGATATGAGGGAGAAATTCTTGACTGTGAGGGTGAAGAGACAGTGGCACAGGTTGCCCATCAATCAAAGATACCCAAAGGTGTGCCTTCAGTGTCTTAATAACATTTAGTTCAATAGACTTTGGTCATCCTGTCTAAAGGTCTCAGGTGCTATGCAAGTTCAATGCCTACTAAAAAGAGAATGGAAAATAAAATAATGATTTTTTTTTTCCCCCTTTTGTCCATTCAGACTTCTGGATAAGCACTAAAACAATTTCTACATGTTGAATAAATATCTCCAGGAGTGTTTAACAGTATCAGATGTGTTAAAAATCTGCTGAAAACCAAATTAAGACCAAGATACAATAACAGCCATTTCACTGTCATCATATGAGCATTGCTCAGTTAAGGAACAGGTAATTTGTAAAATTAGTGTCTTTGAGCCTGGAACAAGGTTAATCCAGAATCTTGACAGACACGAAAGACTAGCAAACCTTTTATTTTCTCAATAATTTTTTTTCGAAAACAGCATGTAGAGCCTGAACTTAGAGGAAGGATGATAGTACTCAAGGCTAGTCTGGAGCAGAAGGCAAATGTGCACCAAAAAGAGAGTCTGGAACTTTTTCCTATCCATGCAAGGCATTCATTATCCTCACAAATAACAGAAAAATCAGCACTGCTGGGGCTTTCACAAGTAGATGAGGGTGTCAAGGGAGAGGCAAAAATCCATCCCGCAGGCAGCGAGTCTTAGGAACCTCAGAATGCTGGCAATGGCTTCGTTAGAAACCAGAGAGCCTTCCTATGCCAAGAACAGACACTAAAATCTCAGACAGTTAATGCCAGAACAGGATAGAGAGGAGTGAGAATATTCTGAGATTTTTGAAAACATACTCTCACCAAGTGTGGACTGAAATGTTCTCAGAAAGGGCCAAATGAAATATTTCATTTCAGTGTTGACATTCTTTTAACTAAAACTAATTTCTAAACTGAAAACAACTCACTGAAATAATCAAAATTCCCACTTTTACACATACTAGAACTGGATGTTTCAAGAATTTCAGAACTATTTCACTTTTGCCCCCCAAATACAACATGTGTGACAAGCAAACCTCCCTTTCCATCAGGGAAAGCGGGGGCTTGGACAAATCAGCATTTTCCAACGCTGTCTTTATTCAGAGAGCTTCCAGCCTTTTGTACTGAAGACATTTTTCATAGTAATTTACTGGTTGTCTTAGGACAAATGAGTTCTAAAGTTCTATGTCTGCATCAGCTATTGACACACACTAACATATTCCTCCAATTATTCCATATGCATGCAGTGCCTCACCCTATTTCATTTTTGTAACTGAGCATGCTTAACACATTCCTTCTTTGCAATGTCCAAAACTATCTTTGCATTCTCAACAAGAAACATATTTCTCATTCACACATCTTGGGCCAAACCCAGATGGTATTAGTTTCCTACAAGAGTATTTCCTGTATGTCTGAATTGTCAACACGGCTGTGGATTGCCATCATTCTCCTCTTATATACAGATTCTAGTCATGGAGAGCAAACCGTATATCCTCCACCACCCTGCTTTTTCCACTTGGCACATTTCATAAAAATGTTCACGTCTCTCTTCAAAATATTAATATTTTTCTCACTATTTTAGTTGAGAGGTAAAGACAGGACCTGTATGAGGGATCCACAAAAAATGCTGGATTATTTTAGCTTCCTCTGGTGTTCGCAAAAGTCTGTGGAAAAAATCTGGATATCTCTGGATTTACTTACTCCTCGTTTTCAGGTAGCTGGCAATATACATATATTTTTTAAGACTTACTGAAAGAACTAAAATAATTTGGTTGCTTAAGGCAGTATTTAAAGCCAAGCTTAACTTCAGCAGTGTAGGTAAGTTGCTCACTGGCCTTTCTGCCCTTGGGCTGCTCAGCTCCTGGGGCACTGGGAGGTTGATGGGATTGGCAAAGAACCAGGGAGAAAAATCCCTGGGCAGTATCAGAAAATGCAAATGCATTTTTCTTCCTAGCTCCCATTCAGTACCTTTACAGAAATGTGAGGGTTCAATGCTTAAATGTGTTTCTGACGCAGGTACAAACATGATGCACATGCATTATTTTTGTTGAAAAAAATGAAATCATAGCCTCTTTTGGATTATTTCTGGAAGCATTTGTACCAGGACTCCAAAAAGTGCAGTCCTTATATTTCAAGAAGTTTGATTTTAGGTAACAAATACAGTTCCAATGCTCACGCTCACGTGGAAGCTTAAAACTCAGTAGCAGATGCTGGACGTCTAAATGGGTTTCCTGTTTGCATTTGTGCCAGTAAGACAAGACCATTTACTTTTTGGAACAGCTGAATGGCCAAAGAAGGTAGGCATAAACAATTTCAACACTGGAGTAAGAACACATAGCAGAGTGGCCTAGCCTTCATCCAGTAGTGCTGTTGTATGTGTCTACTGGTAAAATCTTGGAGAACATTTACAGAGCTTCTAAATACAAAGTCTGGCTTTGCCTGTTACATTTAGCTTAATAATTACTGAGAAAACCAGCAACACATGCAACCAGAATTTGCTTTGTAGATATGACACGTTACTATCAAAACTATGCTGAATGCTGATGCTAAATATAGGTTGAAATATGCCCCTCCATGCATCCAGATTTCAGAGTCCAAAAGTTCTTTGGATATTAGAGAGCAGAATAGCATTTGCTTTATCACTGGGATTTGCACACACATTTTTTGGCAGCTGAAAAATAGTGACATGTTCCCATCTTTCAGGGCCGGCAGGCAAAGCCTCACATTCTACGTGGGGTCTCTGCCCTCAGGAGAGAACCTCAGACAAGATCATAGGTGGAATATAAGCACCAATTGCAGTAAACCTTTTTTTAATCCTTCCTGTCTCTCTCCTGTGTTTTTTATGCTACTTGAACTTCTGTCCTTCAAATTGTCTCCCACTCCCCTGCTAAAAGCCATTCAGATAATGCAGTTTTCCAGTTTCTTACAATAAGATTTGAAATATCTTGCAGAAATCACTTTGAAGCCTTTCCTAAGTACCTTCAGAGCTTCAGTGACTAAAGCCAGAAATTTGCTTAAGAAATAACCTTCAATGAAGAAGATTACCTTTATATTTTCAGCGAAAATGAGCATCATTTTGATAAGCCATAGAACTCACTCTTCTCTCAAAACAATGACAGAGCTCATAAAGGCCACAGTTTAGTCCAGGTTATGTTGCAAACATGAATGATTATCATGGTAATGCTTGGCAAAGAAATACAAACGCTGTGGACTGAATGAAGTGCCTCTAGCCCTTTATTAATCTCTGGCAAAAGGTATCCTTTTGAAGGGGTGCTTTTAAAAATTCTTCTAAACATTTCTTTTGCAAGATGCAGACTGCTAGCAACTTCTGGCACTTGCTGAGAAAGTTTTAATAGCCATTAGCATGCGGACAACAATAAGGACATGGAGACCAATCTAAATGGAAATCTAAAGCTTTTTTCCTGCAAGCTGGCTGTGGGTTTTAGCCCACAATATTTAAGTACATAGCTCAGGTGAATGTACCATTCCTTTTGCAACCAGAAAAAGCAAATACCTGCTCTAATAGGTGACAGTTCAGCACTGAAAGCCAAAGGAGAAAGGCAGAATTGTTTGTAAGAGTAATGTCATCATGGTATATTCCCATTTGCATCCCTCTTTTTTGAAACTAGTTATTTTTAATGCCTACAATTAGACAGATCAACATTTCTGGTTTTAATTTAATGCAGAGAGTATGATAATTGCTGTTATTCTGTTCTGAATTATATCCCTAAATTTCCATATAAAGTGGTCACGGTAAAACAGCATGAATTTGTTTTCGATTATCAGAGTATAGAATTTGTTGTAGGTTCGTTCATTTTATATAACCACTGTCAAATTTGCTGTGTGTCACCATACATCCTTTTTTTTTTCCCCTCTCTCAGCAGAAAAGAAAATAAGTCTTATAGCTCATTTAAAGTGCTGTAGACTTTTTTGTGGACATTTATTAAAATTAGCAGCTCAAGGAGATCTTTGCATCGTAGTAGGATTTTTATTTTTCCATAGCATATTTTTATCCACAGGAAGGACAAAAATGACAGCAGTGATTGGCTGAATTGTCATGCCATAAAAAAAGCAACTTATGTATTGAATTGTAATTTTTAGAGTCATTTGAGAACTCTCTGCCATTAATCTGTATTTTAAACAAAATGAAAAATTGTAAAAATTGAACGTGCTACTGAAAAACAAAGATAATTTTTATATACATAGTGAGGGAAGGAGAGCATGAGAAAACCAGAACAGATGGCTGAAAGGATCACAGTCAGATCAGAGCATTGGTAGAACAGCAAGTTACTAGTAAGATTAATTTGTATTGTTTGTGTGTTTACAGAAAAATAAAGTCAGATAGCATCAAAACAGGGTGTAAGTTTTAAAAAGTCATTCCTGATTGGAAGAGGTAAAGCCCCAGTTTTAGAGACTGGGAAAAAGAACTATTAGTGCCTTGTCATCATGTCATGTATTTGTGAATGTTAATGGAACGTAGTCTCTTCTCCATGGGGCATCATCTAAGCCAATTTCATTGGACTGCCTACTGAAAGAGAGTTGTAAAATTTGCCTTTATCAGAGAAGTGGCATGGAAAGGTGGGTAAAGCTTCAGAGCAACAGAAAGGAGGAGGAAAAAATACAAAGGTCATCAAGTCCATTCTCCCCTATTAATGAAGGATTTTCATGGTCAGTAAATTTCTGAACACTTACTGCATTCTCATTAACTGGAAGGAAGCTCTCTCGCTTTCCTGGAAGCACAATTCTGCAGCACAATAGACCTCAAACCAATGCAGCAGAAAACCTGTCAGGGAAGGATAGTCTGTAGTGGAAGAATGCTGAAGAGGAAGAGTGTAGGAGAGCAGATATGCCAAATAAATAAATAAAAGACCAGAAAGTGGAGGCATGCCAGGGAACTGAGAAGGAGCATACTTATTTTTTACCTTCCCATAGTGGCCTCCGCTGGTGAACCACTCACTGAGTTGCTGGTGGAATGTAAAGCTTCCTTGAAAATAAATCCAGCTGGGGACAGAGGTGGAATCACCACCTGTGTTCCCAGAGGATAAATGCTGCTTACAGCTCAAGAGGCCTCTGTGGTGCAGGAAAGTGTGTAATTCACACCTTCCTGAGCCAGCTTTACTGAATGCAATAATCATCTGGTCTTTATTTGAATCTCCCTCTTCCGGGACTGATTTCCACTGTCTTCTGTTATTCCAATTCTCCTAAAGCAGTGCAGTACATAAAGTTTCTCAGTCCAGATGCAGACCTCACATGGGCTCATGGCCACCTCCTTGCAAGCACACTCGCAGCCCTATGTCGCTCTGCCCAAAACCTCTCCATTATTGGCTGGCTCTGGGCAGTCTGGAAGCTTTCAGCTGCTCCCAGCCACTAACTGGGAGCGTTGTGAAAGCAGGATTCCTGTTGTACCAGAAGAGTGTGAAGGAGGCAAGCTGTGGGTTTGTGTTGGGTTGGCATCTGCATTTATAAGTTTCATGTACTTTCTTTAGGAGGACGGGAAGAAAGAATTGTATTATCAGGGGACGAGGATTGTCATTTGGATTAAGCTAAAGACTTGCCCAGCAGAACAGCAAAATCTGGAGTTGAGGAATTAAAAAAATAAGTACAGAGGACTAGGACTAGAAGTGAAAGGTCCTGCATTTAGTGACTGGTATCTTCAAAGCACTGTGAAGGTAAGGAAAAGAAAAAAATTATCCCCCCCATGTCAAAATTTTGTCTTTGCTGCAACAGAAGTAAGAAGAAAAAAAGAATTAGGCTTTAAGTTCTACTGCTATCAAACATCAGAACAGAAAACTTTGTGATAGATGCACTTTGGCCATTTTCAGCTAAATCCTGCCCAGCACCTAACTGAATAAAAAGCATCTCTAAGTTCAGTAGGTTTTGTGCTTAAATTCCAAGCCAGAATACAGTCCTTTAAGTACTTCTCATGTATAAATTTAATTGTAAAACGTTGCTGTACTTAAAGTTATTTTAAAGTCAAGTATTAAAATAGTGCATTTGTTGAAATCAGTAAAAAATAATGGAAATGTTTTTTTAAAAAATCCTTAGATAACTGCAAAGCCCTTTATAAACAAGGAAAAAAGTGAAGCTCTGCAACACAAGAGGAAAAAGGAAATGCTTTGGAGATAGGGTCTAGAATGTAGACCATACTGAGCCATGACATCAGTGTAATTATTTTCCCCTAAGGTAAATGTCTTATGTTACAAATCCTTCCCTTGCTAGAGGCCTCAGGCCCCACAGATAGCAAAGCACTGGAGTCCTCAACACCCAGGAGGTTTCATGGGAGCTCTGCTCCTGCAGCCTGCCTGCAGCCCAGACAACTTCTGCTCCTTTCATTCCGTGTTTGCTGCATTTCCACCCGAGAGGGGCAGCTCTCTCCTGGAGCTCAGAATAGGTGGTGCAGCTCGAAGGGCAGGGTGTACCCTGCAGCAGACCTTGGCAGGCTTCTGCTCCTGCTGGAGTCACGTTTCTGTCCTGTGCTGGGGCCAAATTTCCAAAACATGGCAATTAAGCAAACACTTCCCACTGAGAAGAATACCTGACACTGATCTTCAGCCCTCCTGAATCTCCTTCTGAAGAGTTCAGATGGTGCTGCCTGATAAGAGATTTTACCCTTCACCCGTGTTTTTTACAAATAAAACTCCTTCAGATCAAACACTTGTTAAGACATATTGGTTATGCTGTTTATTACATAGGAAATAAACTAAATTAAAGGGGATTCTATTACTTCAACAACTTACCCAGCATTTGGGCTATAAAAATAGATGAAAAAAAAGATACAAAGATATTAGAGTTAAAATATTAAATCAGTGTTGAATTTGCATATTTTAAGTAAAACCCCTTTTTAAAAAGGTTGTTACTCCATTCCAACATGAGAGTGAGTTTGTCCAGACAAAAAAGTCAAGTATAAATACCATTATATACCATATATATACACATCATATTAGTACTGTTAAGTATAAATACCATTATTTTATAAGTATAATATAAAGAGTGCATTTCAAAATCAATTTTAAAGGAAAACTTGGAATATGCTGCCTACATTGTTTACTATTAAGCCACACAGAGTAATGGAAATAAATGGTCATGTCTGGTTTTGCTTACTAGCCTTAATTACTACTAAGGATACGTAATTAACGGCCATACTTACAATATGATCTATTTTAAATTAAATAATTTAAAATACCAGTTAAAGCATTCCTGTGTATTTCTCTGTATTTACTGTATGTAATAACACATATATTGACATAATTAAATGGCAGCATGTCTTAAAAATAAGTGCAGCATATGTTTCTGTATTATAGAAAAAAGTATAATTTCTTAATAATATAATAAAACTTTTGTCTGTAATATCAGAGGTATACCAGAGTACATTTGAAAGCACACAGATTGGAAGCAGAGCCCACTTCTAAGGAGTGGTTATGTGAAAATAGCACCATTTTATAAAAATCCAGTATTCACATGCCTCACATCCAGTATTCACAGGCAAGTTACTTCTCTTAGTGTTAGGTCAAAATACAAAGTGGATCATTTTGTGCACTGCTTTAACATTTTTACAAGTGTAAATATATTATAGCAGAAATTGCAATGCAAAAAGAAGTATCAAAAATACCCTTCAGTTGAGAGCACATACTGCAATATACTTTCAGAACTGACATAACGCAGCTTAACAGCCCTTTAAAAATGAAAAATAGAGAAACACTTTTTTTTTTAATGTTTACTTGGCTTTGTATTGACTTTATGGAATGCTGATTAAATTGTTTTCATGGCTGTGGTCTTAAACTAGACCAAACTGGTGTTTAAAGGTCCATGGTTCCTGGCCTAAGGAAATCAGTTTTGAAAAGAAAGGTAGTATTGGTGTAGAAGGTGTCACAGCCAGGAACAGGAGAGGGGAGTGTTCAAGCTACAGAGCAGCACAGGCAGACATCGAAAGTGGGAGCTGCCAGATTTAGTTACGACACAAATTTCACATTGGCCCCAGTCCACAGTATGTTTAAGTAATTAATACTCATTTCAGCCAACCATCATTCTCTGTCTTCAACAGACATCCCAATGGAATACAAAGATTTGTCTCATTCTTCTTGCCCTTCCTTATACAACTGACAAACATTAATGGTTATTCCATCAAATAGTGCAGTGCAGAATCTCATACAAGCTGCTTTGTCATCTACAGTTTGTTGGTGCTGGTTTCATCTAAAGGGAAACTTTCAAAGACAAGGATGTCAATAACCTTTTAAGCTGTCAAGAAAAAGATACAGCTATTTTACACATGGTATCCACAGGAAAGACTAAAGCCTGGGATGCTGGTTTCACATCAAAAGTCCATTGAAAAAGAAAAACTAAAGTGAGGAATATTCTATAGAGAAAGTCTGAGATTTTTTACATAGTTGTTCAGTTTGATAGTACTAAAATTACTCCTCCTAAGAGATTTTTCTGGATATCTCTCCATTTACCACACAACATATGAGACAACACTACAGAAAACTATATACTTTCTGGCACATAGAGGGCATATCAAAAGCTATGGAAGTTGGTTGGGAAGAATAGGTTTGCCAGTTAGTGATAAAGTTGAAAAAACACATGAAGAATCAGTTTCCAAAACAAAAAAAAAAATAAATATGGAAAAACTCATCTGGATTTCTAGTTGAACATGAGCCAACTAATGGCTTGATGCTGCACTGATTTCAGTATCTTGGGGGGATAGTCACAAAGTTTTTATTAACTGCATGAGTAAATAGACTTTTTAGAACAAAATGTGTCTGACTTTGAAAAACAGCAGTGTGACTTCTCAAGAAGCAATAGAAACAAAGTGATACACTGCTCTCTAACAATCATGCAAGACAGCAATGAGTAAAAGTCACAGCCTGATCCTACGAATGCAGCTTGCCATAGTTACTACCTTGCATGTCCTGTGTTTCATTCATTTTTCAAATTCTTGCTTCATGTGTACTTCATTAAAAGCTCTTAATTTAATTTTCACCTGTTTACACTTTCAACAACTTTGCTTTCACACTGAGACAGCTGCCATGTCATCAAGCACTAAATAAAATCTTCAGCTCAGTAACAAAAAGATCTTTTCTTACTAATACTTTCAATAACTCACCTTGCATGGCAGACCTAGTGTGACTCACTGACATTCCTGGGCCCTTAAATGAGTTGAACTCATCTCTCAGGAGAAGAAATAGGACTGTCTTTGTCTGGGCACAACAGATAGAATCATTCATCAGGAATCTTTGAAATATGCCTTCCTGTTCCCAAAGCAACTGATTTGCCTCCCTTTACTTCAGACTTTATCAGAGCAACTTGGTCAAAGCTCTTAGAAACTCAAACAATAATATCTACAATCAGTTCAGACTCAGCTGCAGAATTATTTTTGGCTCATAAGGGAGAAAGAGCTGGATTGGCATTCCCTTCATCCATGATGACTGCAACTGATTTGGCAGCTCTAACTAGACTTTCAAAACTAACCTCCCTGATAACCCCCTGAAACGAAATTTTTCTAGCAAACAAACTAGCAAATTTTGTCTGCCTCTAAATTAGCAGGATCGAGATTTCATTGTACAAATCTGTTTGTATGGAAATCTCTTGACCTATTTACATCTCCATTTCTGACTCAGATTTCTCTTTGGTGGTTATGATTAAAAAGGAAGTACGGCAATCATGTTGAATTAAAATAAATTAAAGCTGTGCATTTTCCCAATTAGGCCCTTTGTGGGATGACTTTCAACAGGAAGACAGGCCCATCCATCACTCTGAAGTGCAAATACATTTTAAAGCTTCATTCTCTCTTATAAGTTCAAATTTCATAATTAGTTGTGTTGGGTGTGGTTAGAGTTGCAAAACGTCTCGTTATGGGTGCAGAGCTGGAGCACTTCAATCTACAACAGAGTCACTAGTTCTAGTTTTGAAGGGCTGGCAAGTCCTGAGTCAAACCCCAAAACATCTATCACCTTGTGAATAATCACATATATTAATTGAATTTGAATTGTTAACTATGTGCTTTGTTTATTTCCGTGCCTCAGCTTCACTCCCTGTATTGCCTGAAGAGCAACAAATGAATCTAAGTTTTATTCCTCATTTATACAAGTACAGTTTTAGGCATAGTAATAGTACATTCATTTTTAGAAGCTTTTTAGTAGCCAAAAAGAAAATAGCCTTCTATTTAAGTGCACTGGGTATTTGCATTGTCACAGTACATTACATGGATTGGATGCTTAACATATAACTGTACTAATCTTCATGGCAAACATAATAACAAAAGAAACTTGTTCTGAGATTTTTCTGTTTTTATTTTAAAAAAATAACAAAAAATCTTTCCAGTGAGGGACCACATGTAAAACTATGGTTTCTCTGCACACAGACCAAGGCTGCTTATTACCTACAGTACACCAGCTATGATGAACAGACCACCATAGTTGTGACAACTGATGTTGCTGCCTCCAGGGTAAAACAAAGGTTTACATATTACACAAGCAATTTAACTGTTTTCTAAACATATTGCCAAGACAGTGGGAGTTGGCAGCCAGCACTGTGTTTTAGGTTTTGGATACTTGGATTAGAAGTGACTGCTGATTATAGACCTTTTTATTCGTCTTCTACGAATTACAAGCAACCTAGTAACCCAGCAAAGAATCCTTCACAGCACTTAAACTTGTCTTCATGGCTTCCCAAAGATTACATACACAAATCACTCCACAAAAGTGGCGTAACAGACTTGTGCATAGATAACTACATAAGGCAATTGTCTTGTTCTAACTCTTAAAGACTTCCCCAAAGTGAAATGTTTTATAATCCTTTTTGTGCAGTAGTCAGGAAAGAAATAAAAGAGTTTGGGCAAAGATTATCCACAAGAAAGAAACTTTTTTTTTTTTTGGGTTCCAGCTGAAACACAATAAAGAACATAATTAACTTCACAATTCTTTGTGTTTTTCATTTGACTGCAGGGAGGAGATGAAAGAGGACTGTTAAGCCTTGCATTCCACCCCAATTACAAGAAAAATGGAAAGCTGTATGTGTCTTACACCACCAACCAAGAACGGTGGGCTATTGGACCTCATGACCACATCCTTAGGGTCGTAGAGTACACAGTATCCAGGTATCAGTAGAAGTCTAAAATTAACAAACTCTGTATTTCTCAGCAACTGCTACACTTCAGTATTTCTGATTTCTAAAATTAATACGGAGTTTACAATGTATAAACTTGGGCACCTGCATAAAAACTATTGTGGATTTTATTTCAAATAGTAGTTTTGGAATGACAGTAAGTACACAGGGGTTTTAAGACTTTTTTTCAGTTATTCTGTCATTTTTTTAAATTATACTTACTTCCTACTTATTGTATATAGGCAGCAAAGTAATTGTTTCTGAATGCTAGAAAATTGAAATTTCTCAGAAATAACTGTTAGGAGTTTTTCCACCAAGTTTCAACATCCACATCTCAAAATATAATTTGAATGAGTCAAGTGTATTTTCAGAAAGAACAATGATAGTGAACTGTGAAAACTGTATTCATATCTTTAACTTGCAGGAAAAATCCACACCAAGTTGACATGAGGACAGCAAGAGTGTTTTTAGAAGTAGCAGAACTACATCGAAAACATCTAGGAGGACAGCTGCTGTTTGGCCCAGATAGTTTCCTATACATTTTTCTTGGAGATGGCATGATCACTCTAGATGACATGGAGGAGATGGATGGTTTAAGGTACAAAAACTACCAGTGGATAGACTTGTATTATTGTGCTCAAAGGCCTCTTTGGCTCAGAAGAATTGCAGGTGCTCCTGTGATTTTTGAAGTATTTTTTAAGTATAAGGATATACTCAAAACCCAGAACAGAGGGCAGTTGTAGTACTTGGTTTTAAATTAATGGAATGGAATTAATTTAAACATCACATCTTTTCATGTTTATGAAAAGAGTGTGCTCTTCTTCTACTTCTCCTTTCCCCCATCACAATCACAAGTTAAAACATTTTAGTTTCTCCTGTTTCATATAACAAGAAAGTTCTGAATCCTTACAAAAAAGTATCAACATCTCCATTCAAACAATACAACTTTTTTCTCACTTGCTTTCTATACAATTAGTCTTTGGATCGTATTGTGACTAGAAATCATTGAATTCAGGAGTAGGATCCAAAGTGTGAGCAAAAAATACTTTGTAATGACAAAGTGATTATATCCATAGTTACTCTAGATGACACACAGTATAAAAGAGTTAGTAGCTTCATATTTGAGGCCCTAAACAATTTTGATGTTTGGAAAGTTCTTCCTATGATCAAGTTGCTTCCCAACAACACGGTCAGAGGCATTTTAGTCTGCACATAACAAGGCAAGATATCTGCCAAACTGAATCTTTGAAAGCCTCTGCTACTCTTCTTTGGACTTGCATCCACCATGAAATCAATCTCTAAGTGAATAATCAGTAAAGTGGGTCGTTTATTTTGCTGGTTCACTCTAATGTTATATGGATTAAATTGACTAGTAAAATACTTTGAAAAACCCAATTATTTTACCCTCCAACTCTCTCAGTGATTTTACAGGTTCTGTATTGCGCCTCGATGTCAATACTGACCTGTGCAATGTCCCCTATTCCATCCCACGGAGCAACCCACACTTCAATAGCACAAACCAACCTCCTGAGATTTTTGCACATGGACTCCACAATCCCGGCCGGTAAGTAAGTTTCAACTAAACTGAAATTACTCTGGAGCAGACACTGTTTTCAACCAGGCTTTTTTTTTTTACAGACAGGCAGAAATATTTCAATAATAAAAGCACTCTTAAACTTTTTGAATCTTCCACCCCTCCACCTCCACACATATGTCACAGTTAGAAACAAATGTACAAATGCAAACAAACAAATGCAAAGGGGAAGGAGAAGAGCACGCACAACTACTACAAGTCAAGACCAAAATGACAGAAACAAAATACAGGATTTTTAGTTTTAATTAGTAATAAAATTACTACCTTTGTGAAAGAGCTCAAAGCAGAGAGTTGGTAAAATACAGCTGAGATGGGAATCTTGACTGGGAAAAAAAGGCACGTGGAAAACAAATGAGAACATCTGGTGATATCTAAACAATAGCAAGGAGGAGAACAATGCTTTAACTAAACAACACATAATTCAGCAAATTAGGTGGGTGGTAGTACTAAAGTGACATTTAAAGTCTTGGTTTGAAAAAAGCAGAAAGTCAAGTTGTTCAGATAAGGACTTGATTTTTGGACTTTTTAGCAGTCCAGAATTCCAACACCATATAAGTTCATTTAGCTTAAGGCACCATTCTTTTCAGGTCCTATAGTGCAGACTACATTATATCACTAGGGAAAAATAGTTTTATTTCACATTACATAGAAATGGTGTAGGAATGGGAAAGTTGTATTATCTCCTGTATATAAATTAACACATTTCTCAGGTATTTTGGCTCAGCATGAAATAGGTCCCTCAAATGAGTAGGCACCACAAAGAAACAATAACACTTTAAAATGTAATGCATCATATTGATAATTATATGTTATGAACTCGCCTTTCTCATGGATTTTCTCTTTTTTTGTTGTTTTAAAGGTGTGCTGTGGACCGGCACCCAACAGATGTAAACATCAATTTAACTATACTTTGTTCAGATTCAAATGGAAAGAACAGATCTTCGGCAAGGATCTTACAAATAATAAAGGGCAAAGACTATGGTAAGTTCTATCCAGGGTAAAGCTGCTGGCAACAGTCAGATTCTATGTCCATGGAATAATAAACAGAAAGCAGAAGAGAATACGTAACGGCCTGTATAGCCATGATAGGAAACTTACAGCATAGATAGGATAGACAGATTATCTGAGATAGAAAAGTTCTATCTTTTCAAAAGAAAACTTCGATGTAGAAGTGGATAAAAGATGCAGGCCAAAACCAAATTGAAATGACTCAACTTTGTTCTTTTTGGTGTAGAATATCATGTAAATAAGATTTAACAAATTTGACAGTTGCTAGTCTGTCAAAGATCTCACTGTTGCTGCATATTTTGGCTCATAAAGAGAATATTTTGGAATATCAGGAAATGATGAAAATGTATTCTTAGTCTTTCACAAATAACCTTTTAAGACAGAGAATGGAAACCTCATGTAATGTGCCTCTTATAATGGAAAAAGTGAGATAGACAACAACAGACCACAACCAAACAGGGAAATGACTGAGCACTGTTCAAATGTTACTAAAAATAAAAAACTGAGAAAAAGGCATTATGCTACTACTGCATAATAAATGACTAGTTTAGATTAGATTTCAAAAAGAAATACACTTAATTAGGGACTTTAAAATATTAAAGTGCTTCACGCTCTCTGAATCAGTATGATTGCCAGTCACAATTTCAGTTTGATGTTCAACTCTGATGCTCACCAAGATCCCTTGCTAGTTCAGACAAGCCAGGTGACACTTCCTCTGAGCTATCACCTGCCTTGGCTGGCCACTTAGCAGCTTGTAAATTCCTGATGGTAACATGTGATAAAGGCCAACGGTGTGTAAAGGCATTGAGAACTGGCCTGTCTCCTGGAATGTAGCATTTCCCTTTCTAATCACATCCCTAGGTTCTCCCACCTGTACTTCCCTTAAAAGCAAAGCAGCTGTGCTGGCTGGCACAACAGTACACAATAGCATAATGCAATTGTACTGCTTCAGTTATTGCATGGATTTTCTGTGTCCATTTTATAAAAGCCAAACCAAAGAATAATATTTGGTTAACCACTGCTCCAATGGAATTTTGACTGCATCCTTTTTGCAGAGTAAACTAAGCAATATTGTGTCTATCCAGAGCAGCTTGCCAATATTAATACTAGGCTGTGGGTCAATGGCTTCAATAAAAAGAGTTCATCATCGTTTTCTCCCCCATAAAATTTCAGCTCTAACTCATGTAGAACAATGTGGGAAATGCATTTATCAAAGACTTGCAGATAGCCCTCTTACTAAAAAAAAATTCCTATTAAAAATGGTCTTACTGGCTGTGGCTTTTTAAAAAATTATGCAGCTAGCATGTCAAATGGAGCCTACTTGTACTCTAAGCAGTATTTGATTGCATGAATAGGAACATGTACACTGAAACTTCCTTGAAGAATTGTTTGATAGGACTAAACTCTGTGGTTTTGTGAAATAAAAAAGGAAAAAAAAAAGCATAGGAATTGCAACTACTACAGCAGCATAAAATAAATTACCATTGGAAGATACAGCCAGTAACAGTAGTGTTTTATGGGATATAACGCACATACCACATTTAAAACTGTGATTTGGAAAGTTTCTCAAACCACTGAAAGGATTTCAAAACTAATTCTACTGAAAATCGCTGGAATTTCTGCACCAGTCTGCAGACTGGATTGACATGTAGAAATTAATAGCAGTAATCACACTGATTTCAATGGAAGTCCAGCCTAATCTTTATGTAGTTTTATTCTCCCAGCTTGTGCACATGGAAGAAAGCAATTATAGCCTCTCCTTTTGAAATCTCTAATGGATTGTTTCACAAACAGACTTTGTTGTAATTTTCTGATTTTTTTTAACATCTCACTTCTGTCAACACATCCTGAATTCTGAGGAATCTTTAAATGGAATTAATCTCTTTTCTTGAAGCAGTTAACATTTTCCTAAATGTGCATCAACATGAAAATGCATATGATCTAATGCTACGGTAGTTCCTTTTCAGAGAGTGAGCCCTCACTTCTAGAATTCAAACCATTCAGCAGTGGGTCCCTGGTTGGTGGATTTGTGTATCGGGGCTGCCAGTCGGAGAGGCTCTACGGAAGTTACGTGTTTGGAGACCGCAATGGGTACAACTCGCTCTTAAACAAAAATGCATGTGAAGTGTGTTTAGTCACTCAGCTGCCTGTATAAAGCCACACCAACAGTCTTGTATACTGTGTCACTTTGCCAGCTTAGCTGTGTGGTAATGCAGATTAGATTCTAGACCTGGGAATAAAGTAGCACAGCATTCTAATGAATGGTGACATACAGAATATACCTAATCCTTGGCAAAAAGTACGGGAAGTCAAGGAACTGCACAGATGTATCTATGAAGCTACTTGCAGCAAGTGTTTACTTTTTTATCTGGACAATGAAAACTCTCTGTTCAAAATGTAACATAACTTTTTTTAATGTGTTTTTGAATGTAGAAATTTTTTAACACTGCAACAGAGTCCTGCAACCAAACAGTGGCAAGAGAAACCCCTCTGTCTTGGCAACACTGGCTCATGTAGAGGTTTCTTTTCAGGCCCTGTCTTGGGATTTGGAGAAGATGAATTAGGTAAATACTAAAAGAATTGTTCTTAAATTATAAGGCTTATTAGTAATTCCTGCGGAAGTATTCATAATTATAGCAAATGTTTAAAAAGAAGGCTATCTGTCCTTTGCCAAAGCTGTCTACGCTGCTCTCAGCTACACCTCAGCAGCCTTGTAGGAAGAACTGAGAAGAGAATGTATTGCTGGAAGGGGCAGAAATCCCTATTGTATTTCACATGCTGTGAACCCTGGCACTCACTGTGACACAATGTATAAAATACTATCTTTTATTTCCAGCATTACGGAATTAAGGGCAAAGATATTGCATGAGCAGACTGACCCCTCTTCTCCCTTCCTCACCAATTTAACTTTTTAAATCAATTCTATACTATATGAAAAAAACCTCTCATGATAGAATATTTTTCACATTTTAGCATCAATTTGAGGAAAGTGCTTATATAAATTTTCAAATGGCAAATGATTCTGTTATATATTTCGGTGTTTCTTCTGAAGTTTTTTTAGTCTCATTTGGCAATACAACAGATCACAAAAGTCATGTATTTAACATCTTAGGAAAGGAGAAGTAACTTATTGCACTCTTTTCCCTAACAGGTGAGATTTACATATTATCAAGCAGTAAAAGTATGACACAGCCTCACAGTGGAAAACTCTACAAGATCGTTGACCCAAAAAGGTGAGTATTGCACTTCTCTTTGAGATCAGCCTTTCCTTCAATAGGTTAAAAACCAGAAGGTAACTGCAGTTCTCTTCATGTGGCTGAATTATGCAATACTGTCGTTCACTAGAAAGGAAAATTCTCGATGCAGGGGGCTCCCTAAAAGCAAATGTTCCAGCAGCAGCAAGCAGAACAGATTCACTGTCTCATAGGAAGTGAATGTCAGAACAACAGAGAGGTAACCAGCACCAACTTCTGGGAATATTTACACTTTGACATTGTGCTGAAAACTCCCACTTTCCCACCTAGATGTATATTCTTAGCATGTTTTCATAGAGAAGTAGACCTAGTTAATGTGGAATCATATGGACTGGTAAAAGATGCTCCTGGTAGTTCTCAAGCCAAATGATTTTTAAGTACCACAAAAAGTTATGCAGCATCAATGGAAGGCAGATGCTGGAATTCTGCCCAGTGTTGCTGCTTCCTCTCCTGCTACTGTGGTGGGACAGTGCACAAGAGGGGCTGGCTCCAGAGATCAGCACGGTGTGACAATGTCTGTTCTGTGTATAAAAAGCAAGTACAGAAGATAACTTGGCAGCCCTAGCTGGTGTCAGTGTGGCCATCAGTAAGATCTGAGGGACTCGCTCAGTCTTTCCCAAACATCTCTTCTGTTGTACAGGAGATACTGCCAATGGACAGTAATAGAGAGGACTCAGTTCTCAGTGGGTGTGAGTTGTCACTGCTTGCTAATATTCAACATACCTCTTCCATACCCCTTCTGTCACCTCTCTCTCCCTTGGCAGCCTTGGAGCACCAAGGAGGGAAATCCTCTGTCCTTGGACTCTGTGCCAGAAATACACGAAATTCTTTAACCGTTCTTAAAAAATTGATTCCAAAGGGCTTATAAATCCCACTCGAGTGATTTATAAGACATGAAATTAATAGGATTGTTCTAATTATTTGGACTAATTTACTAGTTGTAAAATGAGGATAAATGAAAATTATCAAACCCAAGTTCCTCAAGGCATGATCTTTGCAGAGCAGCTGGAGGTATGAAGATATTAAGCAATCTGGAAGGACTGCAAAAAGCCAGTTCCCGACGTGACCCAGGGGCCCCAGCAGCAACAAGAGCTGCTGACTAGCACATAGATACTCACTTTAGCTGGGGGAATACCATGTTTTTCATGATGGATCTTGCTGCTCTATTGGACCAAGTTCTGACGCGTAAAAGTAGCACATCCATCCTGCAAAAGCATCAGAAATCAACACAAAATGAGACAGCCAACAGAAGTGAAGTTTGTTGTAGCATTACTTTGACCCCATCATACCCTACAAAAGCAGCTGCCTATTTGTTCAGCCTCTACTTCAGCATGCTCCTCCATGAGTATCAGATAAAGTCAGATTTCCATTTTTGGCTTTGCTATTAAGGGAGGAATTTATTTTCTTGTCAAATTTAAATTCTAAACATTGTTAGTGGGATAATAAGGGAACACAACAAGAAAATCATGACATTGATGCACACTGTACTATAAGTTAGAGTTTCAGTGGTAGTGGAGTTTCAGTGTTTTATAATTTCACTATCCCAAAACTACAGCAAATAATTTGGAAGCAGATGTTACTGCAGGTTGGTGCAGTCTGTCAGTCAAGGTTATTATGTATGTTTTATTTATGCTTTCTGGTATTGAAAACATTTTTTTAGAACAAAACTTGCCATTCTTCCTGGGATTGTTTAGTCTGTTGCTGTATGGTTTTAAGTGAATTTTACACCCTAAATCCACTATTAGTATCTAATTACATGGGGCTGCCTTGTTTGACCTCAGCTTTTTGTTCTTGTTACCTCTTCCAGTAGGGTGGTCTTCAGCTGACATACCTGAAAGGCCAGACCTCCCATTGCTGCACTCACGGTTGGCTGTTTTCATGCATGGAAAAGGGTCAAGACTGTGTTTGGTTACTGGTGAAAGTAACCAGAAAACTGTAAAATACTTTTGTAAATTGGCACACAGTTGAAATTAAACAGACTGTGGCAAAGGGATATAGTTTTTGGTAACACTTCTCAGAAACATGGGATAATTTTCATTCAGGCAAAGTTTTGAGTTTTGTTGTCTTTCAGTCTCACACCATTGCAGCTTTTAAGGGAAGGATAATGAATGACTTCCACAACAGAGCATTGCATGTATTGTATTTATCATTCCATGCTAAGTTCATACCACCCATGTAAACAACTTAAAAATTCCATGGCTTTGGCAAATGTTCATGTAAAGTTTTAGTAACAAAATATTGTTATTTACAAGATAATATACTTTTCCATGTTAATATTTTGTTGCTTCTCTTCATGGTGTGCACCATACCAATGCAACAAATATTCACATAAACCCTACCACACTAAGCTTTGTAGAACACGAAGTAAAGATGCTACAGGTGGACTATGAGTAGCAGGTAAAAAAATCATGAAACTATTGATTTGCCATGTCTTAGAAATTCATTACTTATTTTAAAACCCCTGTGAGAGGTGGCCCCTGGCAGACCTGTTAATTTGCAAAGAGAGTCTTCCACTGCCTGGGGCAGTGTAGAACAAAATTACCATTCCTTGCAGTAGCCCCTTGCTGGAAATTAACAATTCCATGCAAACCCAACCTTCTTCTGCTAGTGGTCATTTATAAGCTGCTGCAAACTTAAAAAAATTATTCTTTTATTTAAAAAAATAAGCATTACATGAAGGTGCAGGGGTTTATTTCTTTTGATCTTTTTAGGATCATAGAAACATTAAAGTTGGAAAAGACCTCAGCAAGTCCAACCTTTGACAGATCACCACCTTGCCAACTAAACCAGAGCACTGAGTGCCATGTCCAGGTGTTTCTTCAACACCTCCAGGGACAGTGATTCCTCCACTTCCCTGGGCAGTCCATTCCAATGTTTAAAAACCCTTTCCATGAAAAAATACTTCCTGATGTCCAGCCTGAACTTCCCCTGGCACAGCTTGAGGCCATGTCCTTTTGTCTTGTAGAAAACCACTGAATAATCAAACAAAACCAGGACTCCTATTCTTCTTCGCTCAAATGTAGCTTAAGACAGAAATCTATTACGTGGATATAGAAAGAAAATCAAATTAAGTGGGCAGGTTAAAACATTAGGAGATCAGAAGATGAGGATAATCCAGAGAACTCTTTGCATTAGTCTTCAATACTCAGCAATGGGAAAGTCCCATCCTAAAACCATCCTTCAAGTGTAACAGAAATGAGGTGTTAAACTGAGGTGATATATGAAAAATTGATGAACATGATCAACACAAAGGTTCTGAATCCCACAATTATCAAAGCAGTTTGAAATACAGAATTCCAGATACCACAGTAAAACTTTTGTTCAGTTCTTCCAAATACTTCATATCAATAACTAAATAGACTCCCACTGAAAGCACCAAGTGAAATAATCCTTCTCTTTGTAAAAAGGTTGTTATAATGATACATTAGTGCCCGAGAGGTCACAGACAATGAAGTGATTAAAAAAAAGCCCTAAGCATGTGAAGTGCTGCAAAGTACAGGTATATTACATATTACCAAAAATCCCATAGAGAAATGAGTATAGCCAATAGCACATTTAGCTTTGAGGATGGAGGAGATGTGGGAAACATTAAAAATTACAGGCACATAAAACCAACACTGGCACATTACTTAAACCAGCAGTTAAGAGACATTCTTAAGTTAAAACTGTCTCTGAAAAATATATCCATTGTTTGAAGATTATCAAAAAAACCCATTACCACTACTTTCCAGGGATTGGAACTAGTGAGGAAATATAAGGAGAAAGACTTAGATTCTTCTCAACTAAAAGGTAGGGTTAGTCAGATATCCTGAAGGTCAATGCAAATAATAGGATTTTATAAATTGTTTTTGTGACTAAAAACCAAAACCTCTTTATTTTCTAGTTTTCTACTTTCTGTTTCGTAACTTTTCTGTCATGTTTTCTGTTTCTAAAAAGACATGCTAATATCAATCTCAAAAGTATTGATGAACTAAAAAGAAAAAACAACTAAGTAAACAGTGATATAGGAACTGTATAGAGGTGAAAAGATTCCAGTTAGTCAGTAACAGAGAAAATAAGAGACAAACTCATTAGAAAAGAAAAAGTAATCATTTTTCTAGCATGATGAGAGGAGAAAATCAACTGTGAAAATGAATATTTAAATAAGTAAGATCTGTTGATAGGTCCATACAGTCTGTAATTTAAACATTATTACTAAACCAAGAAGTAAGAAAATAAACTTTGTATGGTGGAAGAACAGCCATAAAGAGGCTTTGTAAGTCTTCTTTACAGTACTTATAATACGATCACTTTAATTTCTAAGGAAATTACAGATAAAAGGAAAGATATCCAGAGAAGAGTCTAGAAATGTCAAACAAGGCAAAAGTTTTCCTTCTAAAAGATGTGCTGTGAAGTTTTAAGTCTGAAGCTTTAAGAGTTTCCACCATCCATACAGTGATTCCAAAGGGGGCGAGTAATTGTTTAGACCAGGATGGCTCCCTGAAACCAGCAGGTGATTTTTATGAAAGAGGGCAGAGCCTGAGTGAGTGTTCCTGCACACAGAAGAAGATTTCCTCTTCCTCTCCTTGTAACACCTTATAGATCTGGATTTCAATGTGTTTCATATCAACAGCCGGAATAGCTGCTTCCCGTTGGATTGAAACTTGAACTTGATTCAAACCATCTCACTCCTCTTTCATGCCCCTCCAGAGTATATAATTCCACTTATCATCCTTTCCATCATCACCTTCCGGGATTTCCGCTGTCGGAGAGCATTTCCAAACAGACTGATTTCAGACATGAAGGGACAATATCTAGGTCATACCTCATTTTGACACTGTTCAGGCTCTTTAGAAAACCATTAGTGATTTGATTTTTTAATATGAGTCAGGAGTGTTTGGTGGTATGACAAAAGAAAAGCATTTATGAAAGTGAAGCTCTGTTTGAGACTTTAATTCCTGTGGAAATGGAAACACAGTTTTAAAGTAATCTGCATCAAGATACTCAGTTTTGATGGGTTACAGATAAACTCCAAAGCTCCTACTGGAAACTCTCTGTAGAAGGAGCCCGTTTTGTTGGTGAATGCCCTCACCAACCCAGGTGGGCCATATGATTTCTTTCTGTTCCGAAAGTTACTATCCCTTAAGTCATTTGAGGGAATGGAAAGCCAGAATTAATGTCTAATTATGTTTAGTTTAGCCAGAGCATGCAAAATTCTTATCTCATTTACCTACCCACATGCAGTTACTATTCCCACAAGAGACACTAAAGAGAAATTAGAGCTTTTTGCGAATACCAGTCTAGAGAGTTTCACTTTACAGAAGTACTTCACAAAAACTCCTTTGTAACCACGGTGGAAAAACCTAAGGATTTTTTTCAATCACATCACAGCTCACTGACTGTAAAAGTTTTTGTTTTGGTTTCATATTTTTTTCCCCCTTTTCTTAAAGTCTTTCTAGCATTGGCTGTTAAGGAGTTCTCACTTTTTATCACTTTATAAGGAAAAAAAACAGCTCAGTTTATCTTTTGCTTATTTTCTGGAGCCTGCAGGAAGCCTCTGCCATCCTAAAGAAAGTCACACATAATAGAGCAGCTTTAGTCCAGTAAGCCAGTCGTTCCCAATTCATCAGTCAAAGTGTTATGCAAGTGGCCCCCTAAATTGATAAATTCCCACAGTGCCTGTTGACCCAGCTGCCAAGTGCTCATGCAGCAGGTGTTGTTTTCATGACCACCCTGACAGTAATACAAACTGTTTAGCAGTTGCATTGACCTCTTAGCTATTAACATTGATACAGGCTTCACTAGGGACTAGTTTTCAAACATGACAGAATTTCTTAAGACTAGAGGTCATGAACAAGTATACCATATAAGAATAAATTTGATATGCTGCTGAGTTTAAATCTTAAAAGCCGTGAGTTTTTTCCACATTATTCCCATGTAGTAAATCTGGAGACAAGTAACGAGCTTTTGGCATCTCTCCCAGGACTAAAGGTATACTTTTTTAATTTTAGAAGCTGTACCTGAAGAGATGCTATATTTATTCTATGACAAGTAGTAAATTTATGTTATGACAAGGAGTGAAACAAAATTATATTTTCTTGACATTTTCCCTTATAAAGGAAAAAACCTCAACAACTGATGCACAAATGTTGGTGATCTTCTTAAGTACCATTCTAATACCTAAATCTTATGTGTAGGTAATTGAAGCATAACATTCCATATATTTTGTATCAAGATTTCTACAGCAGTGCCTCTTGTTTGAATCTGAACATCCAGGAATTTTGTCTGCCTTTTTTTTCCCTCCCTTTAGTAGGGAAGTAGAGATTTTTGATACTGTGTCAAAAGCCTGGTGGAGGAATTGTTTTCTGTTCAGTACCATTGTTTTACTGCTGAGTTTGGCCCTCCATTTGCATTGATTTGTGCATATCTGAGTTACAGATAGCACATACAGCAACTAAATCACTCTGTGTGTTTAGTGGAGCTGCGATGAGATGCACTAAAGAAGGCATCAAGTCCTGAGCTATGCCAGGATGAGTTTTAATCATCCTATTAAAGCATGTTGGACTTTTATATGCCTCTAAACAGTAGAGGCAGCTTTCTTCTACTAGCTATGGCAAGGCAGCAAAAATTACTTTACACATTGCACAGTCAAGAATTCCCAGCTCACTGCACACGTCAGCGAAGGGATCCAGCGAGGCCCCAGCCCCCAATACAACTTTTCCTCCATGTTCCATACATTTAGAGTTGTTATACAGTTTCATGAAAGCCTGTTTTAACAAGCAAGATATACTGTACTGTACTGTATATATGAACAGCTCTTTAAGATAACTAGAATTGTACAGACCATATAAATAGTCATTATCAGCTACATTTTTGGCTGACTTTCTGCGGACCAAATAGTGCTTACTGTAAGAGTAATCAAGCTGTACCCTTTAGAGTTTTATAGATTGAGGGATACAAGGAAAAAAATCCTCTCCAACCCAGAGTGTGGCTCCATCTATTGCCCTCCATTTTCCACATCAGGAGACACAGCGAAGCACTGGTTATATAAACAAAATCATGGTCCTGTCTAAGTGCAGGAGAGATCAAATCCCAACAGTCGGTTTCAGGACTTACGTTATCTTTGTGAGATTCACTTCAACTTGTGCTGAGCCTGAACATTTCCACCCCTTCCAAGCCCTAAGAATGCAAAGTGTGAGCACTGTGGAGCAGAGGCTTTCTCTCAATACGTGTTGGTCCCAGAGCAGCACTTGAATCCTGAGAAAGAAGTGTGGCTTTTCCCAGAGCACAGCTAAGGAAAACCAGCGATTCTCACACGCGAGGATTCCGCTGCAGCTGCATTTGTATTCCTCTTCTCCTAAGGCACCCTGCCAACCAGAATTTTTTCCATCTTTGTTTCTACTCCACCCCACCATTAATAAATATTATCCAAGGCTGATGAGTGCAAGTTCTTGACTGATGGTAGAACAAAAGGCAAGGTTATAGTCACAAGTACCGAGAGCGGTAGAAAACTTTAAATCATAAAAGTGACCAGCCACGCTCAGCTGGATACAAAGAAGTGTGACTTCTGCCTTCCTAATTGCATACAAAAAGAACCATATATTATAGCACTGTCATAGACAAATATTTCACGTCTATGAATAAAATAAATCATTATCTTCCCAAATGAAATACCTTTGTGACTTACGAGGTCATTCTTTGCTAAAGATATACCACTGTGTAGGAAATAGAAAAGGCAGAAAACTCTCACACCACTGTGGATGTAGGGCTAGAGATAGAAAGATACAAAGATGAGGACATAGAACGGTAAGACTGTGTTTTTGTGCTGTGTAGAGTTAGGCCTTAGCAAGTAGAAAAATATGTCAAGCAAGGTAATAGAAAAATTTAATAATGAGTCTCTGTGCTTTGTTTAAAGAAGAGTGTAAAAAGATCCTGAGTAGCAAGAAATATGAAACAAACAACCATTGTTAGATATAAGGAATAGATGTAGTTTTAATGATTGATTTATGCAAATACCTATAAGCTGTTAACGATTTACTATTAACTAAAAAGCTTTTAAAAAACTTTGTAACACAAAAAACTCTAGCTGCTGTTAGCATAATGTAAGCTGTTGCCATCTTTCGTGTCTCACCCTATACTAAAGCTGATACTACAATAAAGCTCAAAGAACATCCCCTGGCAGTCCCATCCCATTATTTAGAAAATCATGGAGCCTGAGGTTATGTTTCCTGCTAAACACTGTACTGTACTTGCATTTGAGCAAGAGAAAGAGAAGCCTTCCTTTTAAAGTAACTTGAAATAAATGAGCTTTAAATAGTGACAGATAAAGAATGTTGCATCCAATGCAGTTATACATTATACAGAAATAATTTCAAATGTAGATTTTTCTTCCAGATGTAGGAATTAGAAGACAGATCTTTCTACCTTATATCTGAACAAGTCTCCACTGAAAATCATATTATTTTCTAGAACCATTTCCAAAGCAGCGTTGCATGTGAATGTTGCTTATAATTTTTTAAGCTTAGGAACTTTCTTAACCAGATCATATGTAGTACACTCATTGCTCATTACAGAACTGGAATTCCTTACAGGTCAAAAAAATAATGCATTCTATTAAAAGACAGCTGTGGAAGTATGTAAACAGTAAAACTGAAAGGGTTTCAAATATGCTGCACCAAAGGTGTCAAAACATGTTTCATAGCCCTTAAATAATACAGGACCTTCAGTCTGATTCTCAGAAATGCTTTGGAAATCAGGACTTGGTGCTACGCTGAAGAAGCATCTACACATTCTTTCTGTCCTTAACATCTCTGGGGAACCAGTTCTTGTGTGTGGATGTTTAAATAATCATGGTAGTAATTGAGACTGAAAGTGCTATGCTGAAACAACCAGTGGGCCTGTACTGTATTACTCTGTTTCAAGGAAAAATGCAAGAAACCCTGTAGTGGACCATTAACAAGATGCTTGTCAAAATGGGAGGGGGAAATGTAAGCCCAGTCAGCTAGTGAGGGACTTAGGTATGAATGCTTATTTTTTAAAAATTATTTTTACTCTAATATTACTTTGAATGTCCCCATTGTGCACAGAAATATCTATTTAAAATCCTAGCAGAACATGGGCTTCAGATATCTTTTGATATCTTAGTAGTCACAAGTTCAGCTAGTTAATTTTGTTTTCTTTAGCTTAATTTTTTCCCTTGATGTTTCTTCTGATGTTGAAATGGGAGATAAACAAGAATGCAAAACTTTTCTTCACTTTTTCTTCTGTCACCGTTTTCCTCACCTCCATCATACCCATTCTTTCTCAGCCCCCAAAAGCTATCCTTTCCTCTACACAGGAGTATCAGTTTAGGAATTTAATACGTGACAGAGTAATCAGTGCACAAGCTGCTATTCCAGCTATTTGCATATAATTGGGGTGTTAATACTGATGTCAGTATAATGAACAATGTCCTATTCTATTCTATTCTATTCTATTCTATTCTATTCTTTTCATAGAATTTTGTTTTGGTTTGTTTGGATTCTAGCTGGACACTTAGCCAAGGTTTCTCTATGCTCTCCATGAAACTATTAGAATCTTTTTCCTGCTCATTTCAAGCTTAGTATGTATGGCAGTAGTTAAGATGATTTCCTTGGGAATGAGTAATTTTGTATTTGTCACTAATTAACTTAATTTTCCATGATGCTCCTATTCAATTACTTGATTAGATCACTTGGGAGATCCTGACATTCTTTTCCAAACTTGTACCTGTGCAACCAAACCTACAGCAGAGACAAAACATGGTACCTCTACTGGGAACCTGTAGCCTTTGGATGGTCCTGTCATCCTAACCAAAACATCCAGTGTCAGAAATATTTTAATTCATCTGAACTAGAATTTCCTTCGTGCATACATTCCACAGAATCTCCTGATGGTGAATGGCTGAGTTTGGAAGGCACCTCTGGAGGGCACCTGGTCCAACCCCCCTGCTCAGACAGGGACTCCCACAGCCAATTTCCCAGGACCATGTCCAGACAATTTCCAAGTATCTCCAATGATGGAGACTCCACAACTCTCTGGGCAACCTGTGCTACTGCTTGGTGACTCTCAGAGAGAAAAGGTCTTTTCTGATGTAGAGGTGTTTAAATCAGCATCCAAAATGCACAATCCAAATATCATTCAATGGAAATATGCAAATAAAAAGCCAGTAGTTTGAAACTGAATTTGTAGATGGAGGAAATAGTTCTGCAAAATTATTACAAATGTCATAATGCGTGACATAAAACTTGTTCAGGTTACTCTTCCCCCTTTCTTAGGGGAAATCTAGATCAGCTAGAAATGCAAAAAAAACCACCATGAGATGCTGCCTGCGATAAGCTGGCAGCTTTATGAAGATAAACCTTCAGCAGGCTGGTTTTGGCAGGTTCATGCTTCAAGAATTCTCAAGGACTATTGCTTAATCTTGTGGAAGATCTCTGAAGGCAGTTACATGAAATAATAGCAAATTGCACTGTATTTTTTTGTGCTGTAACATATCATCTCTGGGCTTACTGCTTTTTCTGGGGAAAAAAGAAATCTTTTGATTTCTGCCACAGATAATACTACAGCAGAGAATCGGGCCTTTAATAAAAAAAGTAAAATTTTTCTTCTTGATCCCGACTTTTAACTATTTGTTTGGTTTGTATGGTTTTATTCAGGCCTTTAGTCCCTGAAGAATGCAAAAGAGCAGCTCAGCCTGCACAGATACTGACATCTGAATGCTCAAGGCATTGTCGGAACGGGCACTGCACTCCCACAGGAAAATGCTGCTGTAATCAAGGCTGGGAAGGAGAGTTCTGCAGAACAGGTTTGTATACAGATTCACAGCAGCAAGTGAAAAGAGCAGTGATGTGTCATAATTGGCTTTTAATTATTTGCTCAGAGAAATTTTCAGTATATGTTGACCAATATATTGGCCTTCAGTTCTAAGACAACATCAAAAAATACTGATTTCATGAGCTGCAGGAGAACAATAAGTCTTTAGATGAATGCAATTGCTAAAACATCTAATGCATTGTGAGCCAGTGCAGATTGCAATTGATAGCATAAACATGTCAACAGTATTCTTTGTTTTTCCACCAAGATTTTCAAATGAAAGGAGATGTGGTCAATACATGTCCTGTGTTTGGACATTCACCTTCCACTTGCAGTATTATCACTGTCAGTGTCAAAGAGAGGTGACTTGTCAGGAAAGATGGGAAATCAGAACTGCAGGTCTTCATTGCATCTCTTGTACTTCACTAATTTAATGCATATTTTTTAGTTTTGGTACATTCTTGCTTTTGATCCTACCAAATGAAATGGCTGCAGTTTGTTGAAGAGAATTCTATGTACAACATATCACAAAACAGCTAATAATCAATGTTATTGTGATCCATTATTACAGTGATTTCATCAAGTCCTATCTTGTTGCTTTAGCTTTTAAAAGTCACTTGGAAAAGTGACTGTGATCGAGCTAAGATGATGGGTGTGCCAGCCAAGGGGTGAGGTGAACAAGCCTAGAGTGCCAGAGCTGTGCCCTCGCTGTCTCAGAGGCTGTGGTTCTGTCTGAGCTGTGTCATTTTGGCCAGTGCAGGTGTTCCAGAGCCAGCCTGGGTACCAGGAGATGTTATTACAAAGATTTTATTCCTCAGCATCAGCAGAGTCCTCTGACTGGGCGTGTTTGGTCAGTGGGTCTGACCAGATGGCCACACAAAGAGATGTTAATATTGTGGCAGTGGAACCTGAAGAAGTAGCAAGGACTAAGGGAAAACAAGGATCCCACAATGGATCATGGATAATTCAGGTTGGAAGGGCACTTAGGAGGGCCCTGGTGAAGCAGGGTCAGCTATGAAGTCCTTATAGGCTGGAGTGTAAATTTCAGCAGCCTCCAGGTTTTTAGTGATGAGCAGGAGTGACTTTGGAATGAAATGAAATTAATTAATCACTAATAAAGTATCTTACTGGCAAAGATTCATGAGCTGACCATCTATAACCCAGCAACGAAGGCAAGTTAGAGAAATGGATGAGGGAATCTGGCCAAATATCCCAACTTCAATTGTCCTCACTTGTCAGAGCCTTCCTGCATTTAGAGAATGAGGCCCATTCTACAGCCTTTGTCCAAGCGGAACTTAAAAGTAAAAAATGCCTCCAGTGTGAACATAAATGGGTCTGGAATAACCTGTTTTGTTTTAAAAAACACAGCTTTATGATAGATGATTTGATGGACACAATGAGCAAGAAAGCCACAGAAAATATGTGGACTAAGGATCTTCCATCCCTGTATCCCACACAACAATTAATAGGGATGTTCTGACTTGAACCTCAAGCTACTATTATAGTTTAAATAAGAAAGTTTACCTTATGAGGTATGAGTTTCCTTTTCATGTAGTTAAGAAACTCTTGGATAAAATCAAGAAAAACCTGCATTTCTATAGTGTAGTATAAATATCTGTAAATCCATATTAAAGTTCATTGCAATAGATAACATTAAACAGCTTAACACCTGCAGAAAAAGAAAGCTATATTATATACATTCTATATATCACAGTCCTATGACTACCCCAGAAGAAAATACTTCCACAACTAAAATTATTGATGATTAATTTTGCTAACACTGGCTACAATTTAAAATAGGAGCTATATTTGAAAAACTGAAACAAGCTGATTAATCTAGAACTCTATAGATAAATCTGCTAAAGAGAGGGGAAAACTTTGAAACTTACATAACTGATAAAAATGGTTGAAAAAAATACCCTTTTTTCTCCAACAGGAATTCAGTTTTGGTCCCAGCATTAAGTGATTCAAGAGCCAAAGGAGTGCATTTGGTGCACTGCTCAGGTGTAGTCTGCTTTGCTAAGGCACGTGTGTAGTGCAGAACTCTGAGTATACAAAGGAGTTTGCCTGAGATTCCTAAATAAAACCTGAATATAGGATTTGGACATTTCAAAAAAATCTGTTATTTGAGTTTATTGGTCTTTCCCAGGTGACATCCTCACAGAGGTACAAAATTACTTCCTGCCCCTAATATTCTAAAACTTTAAAAAATTTCCTTTCAACACTCCTAATATTTCATCCTTTCTATGTTGTTTTTAATTTATGTGCTTTATCCCGACAAGGTTAGAAAAGCTCTAAGTGAATGTGTACTGTATCTTTTTTTGGTTTGTGATGATCTAAACAAATTAGAAAATCTCTGTTTTTTCACCCACAGCAAAATGTGACCCAGCCTGTCGACATGGAGGAGTCTGTGTAAGGCCCAATAAATGCTTGTGTAAAAAAGGCTATCTCGGCCCCCAGTGTGAACAAGTGGATAGAAACATCCGAAGAGTGACAAGGGCAGGTATTCTTGATCAGATCCTAGACATGACATCCTATTTGCTGGACCTAACCAGCTACATTGTATAGTTTCTGGGACTATTTGGAAACTCCTCTTTCAACGGGCATTTGTTTTGAATCCTGTCATTTTTGAAAGACTGTTATCCTGCAACAAACACCGGTGATTTGATTTACTTTATTAATTTAAGTGTAATATCCACCAATGTGCAGAAAAATCCCTCGTATGTGTGTAAATATTCCTGCACGTCTCCACAGACGTCCCGATATCCAACACGTGCACACATACACACACACCCGCTATCACAAACACGGTTTTGCAGAGAGTGGAATCTTTTTTAATATTTATTTCTTCATGAGAAATAGTTTACAAAGCAATTCCACTGTAAAACACGTTTTCGTCAAAGGACTTCCCTGATGTCTTAATGGATTCTTTGACATCCCAGAAATCTCGTTCCTGTACCTATCTGATTATAGCAGTGAGAAAGCAGTTTCCAAACATCGCTGTATAAACTGCTGGACTTAATAAAATCCAGTTGTAACAGTTTCTAAGGTAAACTGAACTCCATCATGAGACAGTATTTCAGAACTGCTTAATGCATTCCTATCTAGGCAATTCATTGTAAGACTGTAACCTTCACTTTCATCAATGTAACTCTATTACAGAATGTTATTTCTTTATCTAGCATAGATGCAAAAATCTGGTTATCGCAGCTTAATATCAGATTGTTTCAAGTGTTTAATAATTAAATTATATTCGCATATTTCAAAACCAGTCATCCTAGAAGGTCTGCTTTTTATCATATATTTTATTTAACGATGGGCACTGGGTTCATGTTACATATTTATATTATTTTATTTTATTTTTATAATATAGACATCACCTAGATGAGACATCTTTACCATGTCCTGTAAAATACTAAAGTTACATTTTTCACCAACTTAATTGGAAAGACTGGGAAAGAGAGAGCAAACACATACACACACACTTCAATGTGTTGTGGATCTAATCTAGAAATGTACCCTTGTGTCAACTTGTGTTCATTTACACCGGATGAGAAAAAAAGCAAACACCCACCAACCATAATAAAATTACAGCATGTGTTTAAAGGGTCCATAAAGTGATTTTCACTGTAGCAGGACAGTGTAAGAGGTGATACACAGGCAGACTCTGCCAATGCCACACTGAACGGGGCGTCCTGGGGCGAGAGCTCACATGAGCACATGCAGCCTGTGCACGGTGTCACTTGTACAAAACCTACAGCAGTTCTTGCCAAATGCAGTTCCAAATGTTCCTTGGAGAGCCAACAGAAAACCCAGTCTTTGTATATGTATCAATAAATGTGGTGTACATGCTGCAGCCAGGTTTTCTAAGGTATTAATTAATTAGATGTATCTGCAGAACTGGTGCCCTCTTATCTCCAGCTCTACTGAGAGTTTCTTTGTTCACTACTTACCAACTATCAGGTTTCCTTTGCACTACTTGCAAACTACCTACTGCAGTTTTTACAAAATCTTGCCTAAGAAAAGAAAGCAGAGCAGCCTGTGTGCACATCCTGTGGTCCTTAGAAGCAGCTGCTCATGCATCAAAGATTGACAACACTTTAGCCAAACAGATCTAAAAGACTTGCACCGTGTTACTCTTCAAAAGTAAAATCATCTCTCCAGGGCAGCAACATACAACAGATTTTCCCTTATAGAAATTTCTCAGTGTTCATTTAGTGAGTATTAAATCTGAAATTACAGCATAACTGATACTTGCATTTCTATGTCTCACACATTCCAGCTCCAAGGAACAGACAGTTACGTTTGCCTTCCATATATGTTTGCCTGGGTTTCGAGTGACCTCATGCCAAATGGAAATTGGTTGAGAAATCTTGGTTAAGTGCTCAGAGAACAATGGTCTGCATTAAAAAGTGCATGCATAATTTTGCACAATGCAGATTCAACTGACAGTCCATTGAAAGACATCTTGGGATTAAATGAGCATGAAGACCAAATTGCCCTCTCACCCCAGAAAAGGGTGGTCCCTTATAGTCACACGAACACTTCATTGGCTAAGCAGTGTGACCAATCTTAAAATGAACCCTGTGGTAGCATCTGTAGGTTAATAGCAGCTCTTTGTCTCCACTGCTTTCTGCCTTTAGTCTTTTCCCTGAATTCCATCACAAAAAGTTTTACAATTAAAAAATGTCCTGACAACCATTTTTGTAAATTGACCTTAGCATCTAATCTTTCCTTATTCAACGTGGGTGACAAAAATGTGAACTTCTCATGAATGAGCCAGCTGTCTAAATCTGTCACATAGCACAGTTTTATTACACTCTTCATAATCAGCAAGGCAAGAAAGTCACTGAAGTATTTTAGCAACGTTTAAATATCTGACAGAGATAACATCTTTAACACTTTCTTCAATTAAATATATTTAAAAATAAACCCAACTTTAACTTCACTGTGACACGTTATTTTCAACAACCAGCTGGGAAGATGTGATAGTTCTTTTCTCACTGCTTAGTGCCTTAAAAAATACCACAGATGGCACCTAAATTGAAGGTTCACAATAATACATATATATATGCCACAGTCATGCAGAGAACAGATAACAATGATCTTGGAGTTTTGATCTTAATAATAAAGACAGTTTAGTTTACTAGTGAAATCCGAAAATAAAACTCCAGTAAGAACTAAGAATTAAATCCAGGCCTCATTTAAATCAACAGCAAAAACTCACATCAACTGTGCTGCACCCAGAAAACCACTTTCAAAATTAAGCAAAATTTAAGCAAAATTCTTCAGTTTGTTGTATTAAAAAAAAAATCTGCTCTGAGTCATTCCATAAAAACTTCAAAATTAAGAAATAATCTAAGTGAATGTTAGAAGGAGAGGGGAGATATTTTGTAAAACTGTTTTGATTCATTTTTAAATCATCTTTTATATTGTGTGAAAGCAGGCATCTGTATTAAGCCCACATGTTCATAGGAAGTCCCAGTGGAAAAGAAGTATTCTTATTTAAAAAAAAAAAAAAAGAAAAGAAAAAATCCTAGCTGCTTATTTATCAAAAGAAATTATACTATTAAAAAGAGTGAGCAAACCCCAGGCCTAGCCACCCAAGATGCTGATATAAAAAGGGCAACTGCAGTAATTGCCCTGAGAATTGGCATACAAAAAAAAAAAAAAAAAGGGTCTGTAGAAAGCCTGTTGCCAGTTAGGTCATTCTGCAGCCATTCTCACACAACCTCCGAGAGTGTCCCAGAATAAAACTGAGCTTATAAATGAAACTAGATAAATGAGGCAATTAGATAAGGGCCTCCAGAAGGGATTTTATGTATGTGTTCAAGTTGTCTCTGTCTCTGTGTCTCTCTCTCCTAATCTTTTATTCCATTCATTTCTTCCTCTATTCGGAGATACTGCCTCTCTGTTCCCAACACATTGTACATTTCAAGCATTCTTTCAGCCTTTCTGCTGCTAAAGGAGAACAAACGTACCTGTTGCAAGAAACATGACTCTCCCTGATGCCTGCTTTCTTATTTTGGGAGAGAAAACTCATCTTTCTCCTTTTAAATGCCACTGATCAGAAAGAAGGCATATTACTGGAATGTAAGGAGAAACATGCAAGTAGGGAGACAAAAAGATGTTACGCAAAATCAGCTCCAAATTGTTTCACTCCATTTCAAAAAAACAGTAAACTCATTTTTCTACTGCTCCCCATAAGAAATACTAACTCAAAGCCTCCCCCCTCTGGGAATAAAATTCTTCTGTTAACAGACAGGGACACAGATTCAAACCCTTTTTACCTTTAAATCCTCACACATTATTCTATTTCATGCAAACAAAGTGTAAGTTTCGTATAAATAAGAATATAAATTCTGTACCACTGACAAGACACCTCTGTTCATCTCCCTCTTTCACTCACTTGTCCACATTTGGTTTTGCAGCTCCTTCCTTTCTAGACCCACAGCAAACATCAACAATCCCTGGTTGCTGCAGGTGCTTATTATTTTTGAGAGTGCCTGACAGACGTGTGCATCAAAATCTTCCCAGCAGGCAGAGGCTTTTATCTTTTGGTCATTCCACAGAATTTTGTTATTTTATAGTGACTTCTAGCACTGTATTTTAGCTGGGCATTTGCAGTTCAGGAGTACCAGCCTCACACAGCTCAGGCACAGACTGAAGCTGGAGGAAGGCAGAGATCACTTCAGTCACTGTGCTCATCACAAAGTTACCCATTGCAATCCAGTGGTCAGATGCCTTAACTGAAAACCAGAATGATATCCCTGGCATGATGAAATGTAGCTTTTCAGTACACATTTTCTCTAATTTGGGTTGAGAAACAAGGACCTTTTCCTGTAAAATTATACAAAATGGAGATGCTGAAAATATGAACAGTGTAAAGTACAAGGTGTAAAGTTGCACTATGGTGAAAATGAGTATTCATACATCTAATTCTAATTGCATCCATGAAATAGGCATTTATAAGATTAGATTGCATCCATGAAATAGGCATTTATAAGATTAGTTCTACATGGAAAAACCAAGTCCAAGGACAGCCTGTTCTGCTAATTTCTCCTTAGTCATGTAAATTCTTAAAAGACATTAATGCATTTTAATTTACTATTGTTTAGACTATCTGTGTATCAGTTTAATTAGGAATTATACCATTTTGATCTTCTGTCCAACTTAAAAGGTGTCCTTTGTCTTGGAAAAAAACCAGAAGGAAGCCAAGTGGTAAATAAAACCTAATTATTCTTATTTTGCAATATTAAAAAATAAAAAGTAACATTCTCATAAAAAACGCAGCCAACCCTTTAAATTTATTTCCATTCAAATTTGAAGAAAATTTGTACCAAATAATCTGGGTTCTGGCTACAAAAACCTGATAACTAAATACTTCCCTAAGTAGTTTCATGACAAAATGTTTCAGAAACATTGAAAAAAATTTAAGACTGTTTTGCTGAAAAGTTTGGTGTTTTCAACCACAGAGTAATTCAGTGAAACAAGGCACGTACTTTTTGGGATATAGGTGTGAAACAGCAGAAGCCACCTGAAAGCTTAGTACAGGATTACTTTAATCTTTGAGGGCCTGACTCCAAGCCCATTGATGTCAACTGATAATCTCCTATTGACTTCATTAGTTATAGGATTAAGTCCTTAAAAGATATCCACTTAGCTGGCAGAAGATCTTAACTTCAGACATCAGTGCACACATGACCTCTCCGTGTCTGCATCTGCAGCACTAGAGCAGTGTGCTGTGGAATAAGAGTGCAGAAAGCCCTGCAGAGCTTTCCAATCCTCCTGGGTTTCCTTACAGGTATTGCCAGCATTTACACAAAGTCTGCCTGACTTCTTGATACTTTTTAAAAATGTCCAGCAATCAGCTGATGTGAAAGCCAAGTGACTCACCTGCTTCCCTGAGCTCCCAGTACTGAAAAAGTATCATCTAGTGATCATTCCATGCTACAGACATTCACAAACATTTAATATTCTGGCTTATATGCAAATAAGATGTGTCTTTACCCACTGTCTACTGCACACAGACAGACAGGCTTCCATAAATGAAATTGTCAGGCATTCTTGTGCAGACAGCAAGCTGCATTACTGGAGAAGAGTTTTATTTCTACTGATTAAAAACAACTTTCCATCTGTTACACATTATCAAGAGGGTCCAGTGTATCATATAGTCAAGGTCCTTCTATGGTCTATGAGGTTTTCCTATTTATTTTCATTTCGCGATGAAGTAAAAAAGTAAAGAGTATTTTAAGTGAAAAACTGCTCAAATTCCCAGGAAATTTCAGAAAGGCAGCATCAGCTAAAGCATGTGAATATACACAATGGCTGTGCTCACAGTATTCTTGGAAAGAAGGCAGAGAGAGTTGGCTGGTTTGGAGACAGGTTTTTTTTAATGTAGGATACATTTTACAGTAGGACAAAAGGGTGTTTTGCATCACAAGGCAGTAACAAACAACCCCATTTTCTGAATGTTCCTAGGAGGAGCTGCTAAAAAGAAAATGTTCTAGGCAGTCAAAACTGGTGTGCAGAATGAACTTAATTCATACCAAGACATACTGAGCCAGAAACCACCTGGTATAAGTCACCAGATGTAGCTTGTAGTGATCTCCATTAGTACCAGAAGCAGTAACCCTACCCTGTGAATTATCCAGAAATGCTATTAGCTCTCCCCCACAAAATATACTGCAGAATTGAAACTTCAATTCCCCTTTGAGAACAATTAGATTGTAATGGGAGCCAAGCAGAAAAGGAAATAACAAACTTCTGTCACTTGAGAACATTACTGTAGTGGCATTCCCCTGTTCAACTAGTTTTATTTCATAGTAGCTGTCAGGTACTGTATGTACATTTGAAATGTGGGAAAATAGCTTAGAAAATATCACTCAAGCTAGGTTTAAGCATCTTCTGTAAACTGAATTATACTACTAAGCATATACAGGCACCGATCAAGCTGGGAGCACACAAGTAATTTTAAGCATATGAGCCTCACTGAAGTCATGTGCTTAACATTATTAATATAATTAAGTGCTTTCTTGGTTTGAGACCTTACAAGTCTTTGCAAGTCTACCTACACAGACTCTCTATGCTATATGTGCATTTCTTTTTAGGGAGACAGCAGGACTGAGGTTCCCAAGTAGAGAATTCAGTTGCTGTCTGTCACAAATTCTGTATAACCTGAAATAATTGCATCTTTGTGCCTCCACTTCCCATCCAAAAAATTAGTGAAATCAATCCTTGTAAAGCGCTTTGAGCTCTTCAAATGAAAAGTGCTATAAAAACTACAAATTATTATTATATTATTGAACACCATGTATGTATACACACTATTATGTAATATATAATATATGTATAATGCATATAAATTCTAACAAATGTATTTGTGTAATATCTGAGAAATGGAACAGTTGTATCTGGAAGTGATAAATACATAGAGTTGGATTTATTGTTAATCTGTGGATTTAATGATTTTTTTAGACAAAAGGATGTTTAAGTGTATAATTGCTTTTCTTAATTTAATATATTTATGTAAATGCATGCCTGAAGTTCTGATTAGATAGTTATTCTGTGTCCCTTAAGCTAATAAAATATATTAAACTTTATCTTACTATATAAGGTACACCTGCTGCTTTAATTTTTTTTGTTTGTTTTAATATTTTTTATGACTAAATGCATAATTTAAAGTTCATGAAATTTTAATTTTAATCAGCTCTTTGATCTTTGCAGTAAAAGAAAAATGCCAGCATTTTATATATTCTTTGAAAAGTACACTAGTTTTATTTATATAAATTCTAAGATGCTTTCATAAAATGTGACTGAACACTGCTATTATTTTTGGAATGGGAAGTTTGGAATGGCGTTTCCTGGATAGAAAATTAGGACGTCCATATTGGAAAGATACCTGTTGCATGGCAAGCAGTATGTGAGTGGACATGCAGCTGGAACAAGGGGATTTCATGCACAGACTTTGGAAGTACAGATATCTTGGAGAATTAGTTCAGCAACAGTGGGAGAAACATTGGGGTCATTTATTTGTTGTTTATTTCATATCTTCAGAGGAGCACGTCATCAAATCAACGTATGTTAAACTCATGGGTACCATTTCCAGTGGTTTAAAAGAGGGCCATAAAACATGGATGCAGTGTGGAATTCCTTCCTTTTCTCCCCATCCTAACTAACAGGTTCTGTTCCACTGAACTCAACACCTGAGCACACACACGGGAGCAGGGCCAGCTCCATAGATCAGCCCCCTGTGTTTTGTGATACAAGGGAACAATTAATCATCACAACACTTAAATGCAAACTGCACTTGCATTGGGGACAGCAAAAACCAGTTGGGACAAGGAGCACTAAAGAGCCAAGGGCTTCTTCACACACTCAAGTTTACTTTGGTGATGTGAAATGCTGTTAAATTAGTCTTACACATTTAACTTAGCTAAAGCCTTTAGCCTTTCCTGTGTTTATTTCTTAAACTGAAGAATGAAGCATTACCAACTCTACGATATTGATGCTATCTCTACGTTTCAGATTGAAGCCAAAATAATCTTGAAATTTTCATGAAATTGTTTTTCCATTTTTCAGCTAGCTATACCATTAGTGATACGGGCTGGTGGCCAGCCAGAGAACTAGGATCCAAGGAAAATTTGAACTTCACCCAAATTTGAGGATATTTGGAGACTGTATTTTACTACAGGTTTTCAATGAATAAATACAGCAGTTGCAGCAATGTTCTTCTAAACGTATTTTCTTGAAAATTTTCTTCATTTGAAGAAGCACTCATAACAAGAAAACAGCTAAAAAGATGGCAAATAAATAATGAAGAAATCCATGAGGATTGTTTTGATTTTTTAGTGGGACCTATATATTCATGTAGATTTTGTACAAAATTACAATAAATACAGTGCAGCGTGTAGTTCTGGTGACATCATGAGTCACTGAGTTTGTTCTTGTAATTTATTAAGACATTATGAAAACCCACTGACATATTTATAAGCCTTGGAATTAACAGCTACCTTTCATTCCTTTTACAACACATAAGACATGAATTTTACTTAGAGAATTATATACACTCAGCTGTGTGCAGCAGGACTGTAATTCTACCTAGAGCTTCTGATGGTATCCTAAACCTAAAAGGCCAAATGCTGAATCTGGTTTTGGATTTACCAAAGGAGGTATCCTTGGCCTCTTGAGCAAGGCTTGTGTGGTTTGCCAAAAGCCATCAGAACTTCCAAAAGGAATCCAAAGCCTAAATTCAGGAGCATTTCATGTTAGTAATACAGTTACTACTCATATATTTGATTAAGTATTCAATCACTATTCCCAAAATACACACTTTGAACAATCATCTGTCTTTTTATTGCCTTCTTTTTATTTCCACATACAGCTCTGTCCCTTAAGCCCTTGGTTCTTTATTTGTTTTTTTATAGATATGCTGCTTCTCCCTTCTATTGCACTAAATTCACTACATATTTACAAGTGTTTCAAGAGGCTGATTATGGCACAAGTGCTTTTTTTCTGTTCTACTTTAATGAAAACACTAAGTAATGGATCAGCTCCTGGTTTAACTGTAAATTAAAAAAGTACCACAAGTAAGTAGGGTAGAATCTTTAGGATGCCAAAGAATCATTTCGGTCTATGTGGTTGGATTTATTTATTTTGGGGGAAGGGTTGGTTTGAGTCATATTTGATGACATGTCTACAGATGACATACGTCTCTGGCAGAACTGGGCAAAGTGGGACCTAGCTTTGGTTTGGAAAACCTCACTCAACAGTGGCTTCCTTGTTTGCTTGTTTTGGGGTGGTTTCTGGGGGTTTTTTTAAGTTCTTTTTTTGCTTATTTTTTTCGGTCTTTCAGAGCTAGGACTACTCCCGGATTTTGCGTAAATTCCAAAATTTTGGGCTAAAACAGTAGAATGAATGGCTCTTACACTGGTTCAACATTCAATATTCAAAATTTCAGATTTTGCCAATGTTTCAGTCATCTTCAACCGTTGCTTATCTTCCATTAGCACAAATTCACTGATATCAGCATTGTCAGGAGGCAAATCAGGCTAAGCAGTGGCTTTTCACTCATTTTATATCCCTTTAAATACATTTCACTCAGAAGTGTCTGTCACATTGTCCCACAATGAAACTGGTGTCATTATGCTAGCACAGTTTGCTCCAGTTGTACACACTGGAACAACTTCTACACGTTTCACCTTTCACTGTGCACATTTGATTACTCAGAGATAGACTGGGGGAGGGAATGTGGGAGTTGTATGCCTGTCCTTCATTAGAACAAGAGGTGTGTTCTCCTTTCAATATTAGAAAATTGGGATTCTGTGATACATATGCAAGCTATTTCCACTTCAGGGAAAGGGAGCATACACGTGAATCAAATGGCTGCCTTTGGTTCAGGAGATTTATAAAGAAGAGATGCAAACTGCACAAACCCTCCTGCAGTGGAATTTGTGCTTTCCCAGTCCGATGAATAGAACAGGTGCAGACACAGCTTTCAGGCCTTTAAACTACACCAGCCCAAATAAATTACAGCTATGGAGCATGTTTAGCAATTTCAAGCAAACATTAGAAATGCAATGCCCATGGTGCAGATAAAGTGCTTATGAAAAAGGTGGACGTAACATCTGTACTGGCACAGAACGCCTGTTCTAAAGTAATAGCTGCAAAATGCCTCCTATAAAGCATAAGACTGTTAGTACAGCTGCAGCTTTTAATAGCTATTGAATTTCTTGATCAGGGAAGCAGGTCCAGAGCAAGGGAAATGGACAAGTGAAACTATAAACTGCTATTTTACACCTATGAATGTAATATCAAATAAATGTGGCCGAACCCACTTTTATTTTTTTAAGAAATTCATCCCCAGAGAGCCTCGTGCTAGATCTTAGCTAGCAAGCCATCAGAAGGCACTTATGTCAGCCTAACCCTGAGGTTTCCAAGATGTATAGCTGTGCAGCCTACACACATATATATATACACCTCTTGCTTATTATATCTGTAACACAAACCTGCAGCCACACACACATGCTAATACCTCATGCATCATTTCTGCACTTACTCAGAGCTATTTGGTTCTAGATCGATGCAAACAAGCAGTGAAAAGGTAAAACAATAGGTGGTTTTTAAGAAGGTTCTGCAAGAAAAAATTACAGCAAAGTGACTGAGTTGCACAGACTTCAGTATGGGCAACAGGATGCAACCAGTAAACTCATTACCATGGTAGCTTATTAAAATTATTCAAAAAAATACAGCTGTCTGGCATTTTCTCAGGTTTCTTATTTAAATACCTCAGTAGTAAGATGAATTCATGTCTAGGAGGCCCCTGTAAATTACTAGAATCATTTTTACTTTGAATTTATAATTATAGCTTTTTGTTTCTGATGGAACTTCTACGGAATTGTCAGATTTTCAGTATGCAGATAAACTGCATTTTAATATTTTTTAAGCTTATTGTCTCGCAAATTCTTCACGTCTTCTATTAGCCTGGAAATGAAATCCCTCACAAAATACTCAGGCAGCAGGTTGCTGGTTATTACTGGTTGCTGAAACTGCAGATTCACCTGAAATTACCCCAGATGGAACACTCTGAATATTCACAGAATATTCTGAGTTGGACCCACAAGGATCATCAAGTCCAACTCCTCAGGAAAATATATCCCATATGGGGATTGAAACCACAGCCTTGGTGTTGATGTCTCTCAAACACAGATTAGACAGGATTGGTTTGGTTCTTTTGTTGTGTCTAGGACCACTTTTTCCTCCAAAAGACAGCAGTTTTCAAGCTACATGCTATTAATGTCCACCCAAAGTATGTCCCAGGCCTGTTAACCCTTCTGAGTCCCAAAGAACAACTCCATCTACCCAATTTCCAGTTCTACTTAAATATCCTGGCACCTGAACTCACTATGTTTCTTTTAATATGGCTAGATTTTTTTTCTGGCTGGCATATATGCTCAGAAGTACCCAAACAATATGGAGATAGATAATTATCTCCTCCTAAAAGCAATGCATGATAAGACATACAACTGCCAAAGCTTGCTTGAGAACTTGGAGAATCCTGAAAAGTTAGTCATAGCCAGCACCTCAATTAACTTCATGGGTGGTGGTGCCAGTTTCATGATAAGAACACCACTACGATTCACAAAGAGGTGGATCTAACTTCTGGTTACTTCCCAAGAAATTGTTTTGACTGCAGTCTTTCTGGTTGAATCCAAGGTACAGTGGAGCCAGAGGTGATAAAAAGCAGTGGATCAAAAGGAGAGGGAAGAGCAGAGTCAGAATCTTCTGGCCTAGAAAGCTTATCTGAAAGTGTAAATTAGCCCACTAAATTAGTCCTGCTAAGCAATTTAGATGTACACCCTCTAGGAAGCAGGACCCAGTGCCCCAGTGCCTCTTTCCAGGTGAGTCAAACTCCCTTTTCTGCCTCTGTGCTCTGCTTTTCCAAGTTGTCTGTTTGCAACAGGCAGCACTGACAATGCTGCCTCTTCCACACCTCTTCACTTAGCCCTCACTGGGGCAGAGCATCTCTGAAATCTTCAAGAAGTTTTGTAAAAGAATTAAGGGGCAAAACCCAAAGTGTTTGTTTATATGGAATAATCAGGGATTTTTAAAATTATTACTATTTCACAAATTATAAAAGCCCCATTTCATAGCACAAGCAGAGCATCTCCTCCACTCTGGTAAGAGCCCACCTGCAGTGCTGCATCCAGTTCTGGGGACCCCAGCACAGGAAAGACATGGACCTGCTGGAGCAGGTCCAGAGAAGGGACACAAACATGACTGGAGGGATGATTTTCCTATGAGGAAAGGATGAGAGAGTTGGGGTTGCTCAGGCTGGAAAAGGAAAGGCTCTGGTAAGAGCCTGCTGGAGTCTTTGAGTTCTTGAAGGTGACTTGTAAGAAAGATGGGAACAAACTGCTGAGCAGGGCCTGTTGTGACAGGACAAGGGCCACTGGTTTCAAACTGAAGGGGGGGTCGATTTAGATGAGATATGAGGAAGTTTTTTTTCAAAGAGGGTGGTAAAACACTGGCACAGGTTGCCTGGAAAAGTTGTGAATGCCCTATCCCTGGAAATATTCAAGGCTGGACAGGGCTCTGAGCAGGCTGATGCAGTTGAAGACATCCCTGCTCATTGCAGAGCAGTTGGACTGGGTGGCCTTTAAAGGTCTCTGCTCACCCAGACTGTTCTGTGACTCTGTGATTTACAGAGCAGAGAAGACCAAACAGAAAAAGCCCAAAGCCATCACACGAACCACTAAGAAAACAGTGTCAAGGTAAAAATTACCACCTGAGAGCTACAAACTTTTGGTTTTCAAAATCCACCTGCCAGAGGAAAGTCACAGAGTAGATCCAGATCTGTTGATGTCCATAGGAGCTCTGCCTGTCCTTTCAGAGGTGCCAGCACACCAACCCAAGAGATTAAAATCTGATGAAGCTGAACAGAGACTTCAGGAAGACAAGTTCAGACAGCAATGGGCTTCAGTGGAGCACGTGACTATCACTGTGAGTTTTGAGCTTCAGTCCCCTGACAAATAAATACTCCAACAAAAAGCTCAAAACAAAAGATTTGCCAGATTATGGCAATGAGACATTAAAACCCCACAGGATTATATGAATCCTTTTGTGCATCCTTTGAACAAGTAACAGAGAGCACTGAAGTGCTTTCTATATCATAGAAGGAAATGAAAGTGAAGACAAGTTTTTGCTTAAGTTTTGAGTGACTACTGAGTTGAACAGAGGTCTGGGACACAGCTTTGAGTCAGGTGGAGTATGAGCAGTAGCCCAGTGGTGGCATCAGGAAGTCTGGGGCAGCAAAGAGACATCCCAGGTAAGCCTGTGAAGCTCTACAGGACTGTTTTAACTGCGACCTGTATCCTAAAGTGCTTACAGACACCTCATTCAGAAATGTATTCTGGCTGCTGCAATCACTGTTAACTGCAGCACAGGCACAGCAGAAGGCTCACCTTCAGTATCATTACTCATTCAAGCAGAACCTTCCAGAGATCAGAAAATGATCACTCAAATTAACAGGGATGAATTAATAATTCATATTAACCTTTCTATAAAGAATAAAGAGAAGCAAATGAGATTCTGTCCTCTGACTGTTTTGAAAGCTGCCTGCTCAGAAAGAGCTTGCTTTCAATTATCTCTAATGGGATTATTAGCACATTTTCATCAGTAACTTTGTTCTCAGAAATAGATAATGCTGATAAACTTTACACAGCAAATGTAAGAGACAAGCAATTTTAAACAAACTAATATTCTCTGCATTGCAAATATTTAGATTAACATAATTGGGGTAGTGATCAGCACTCCTATAAAATGACAGCACACTATAGGATAATGTTTGAAGTAAATAAATTGGATTTTGCCCATGTAAAACTGCTGGTGATGGACTACATAAATGGGATAGGACACTGCTTGGTTGCAGTCTTAGGATTTATTATTTTTTTGCATTACATAAGTACTAAGCGAGGGACACAGAGAAAATAACAAAATCTGTGCAAAGCTTGAGCAGAGATGAGAATACAGCTGTTACACAGCCTTTTTTAGGAAACTTTTCAGCCAATAGCTTACGAGAACAGTTTTACAGACATTATTCTAGCAAATCAGAGAAAGACTTAGGTGAGTTTATCCTTAATAAAAAAGCTTTTATAACCAAAAAAACAATACACAATAATTCATTATGTAAAATTAAAACTTTTTTTATCTTTGTAAAGCACATATCTAAGATCTTTCACATCCTGAACTAGCAATCAGTCCTTGTTCTTGTTCCTTGTAATAAATATAAATATATCCACTTAACTCTTAGCTTCCTAGCTTCCTATAAAAAAGTTTTTAAAATTCCCAGCCTTTCTTAGCTTTCTTCTACTTTCTATCAGCTTTTCTCTACTTTCTAAAATCCTTTGCTTTTTAGATTCCCAACCTAAAACATTTTCACTGATTTCAATTAAATGTAAAATTCTCCTTCATCTTCTGCCTCTATTCCCTACTATTATAAAACAACTGCTACATTGCATTTCAACCACACAGGTAGGTTAGCTATTATTAATTATCTCCTGCTTTTTATGTGTTCACAAAAGCATAAGGTTTGGCCTTCTTTCTGTTGATTCTTGGTGACCAAATATTTCAAGTATTATTTTGGCTACAGCACAGTTTTGCACACACAGCATGTAAGCTGCTTAGCACAAAAGAGAAAAGGGATCTGCAGGCCCAAATCCTGCCACCAAGTGAAAAGAAACGAAGTTTAATCCCAAAAATCAACAATGTGCTGTATCAGAGGTGCACATTTATACATACTAGTGTATTTGACTCTTAAAAATTTTGCATGCATAAAAAATATACTTATTTAGAGAATCCTTAATCATCAGCTATATATGTACAAAATACACATTTATTAAAATATATTAAAGTGATGCCTCAGAAATGTAGATGGTTCAACGTATTAAGTCTAAGAATACATCTGGAGGGGGTGGTCCCGTCTATCAAAAACTAAATATGTGTGAAAACATCTGGGAGTTGCTATTCAAACTGAAAAATTACAAGACACATTGCAGAAGATGCTACCTGCAATGTCCCATTCTCAACATCAACTGGCCATTACATCACAGATAAGAAATGAAAGAACATGGACCGGGGGTTTCACATCCTAAGAAAAGAATAAGGCTCAAACTAATTTTTCAGCTTGCTGCATCAAGGAATGACCATAAGAATTTCCAAGAAATATACAGGGGAATATTTGGATAACAGAAATGGAATAAAACTCTGAGAAAAGGAATTAGAACCTGATTTTTTAAATCCTTTGCATAGAAAAAAGATGTCTGAACAACCTTGAATGTCTGGCTTTTATTTCCTGATCCTGCAAATTGCCCTACTTGCCAGCTTTACAAGTATAAACCATTGGAATGAACACAGAGCATCTGCTTATGGATTTTTAAATTTCACATATATAATATTTTCAGAATCATATCTTGGCAATAAAAAGATTCTTTTCATTCCTGCCTTCCTATGAAATGCCATGACAGCCTCTCCAATGTTCAGGATACAAGAGTATCCTGAGTTATTCAGCACAAATGTGTTTACATTTTTTAGGTGTATCAGTCACTTGCAGTAGATTTTTTTTTCTCTCTCTTGATTAATACGTATTCTAATGCCTCAGCAGCCCAAACACAAATGTGAATAGATAAGCTAAAACCTGAGAATTTCAAGAGCAGTGAAGTGCATGCTTTCACCTCTCCCCCTTTTAAAAGTGTCAAATGCTTCCTGACACGCTTGGGTCCATGGAAATGGAACATATTTTCTCATTACGTTAATTAATGGGTCTGCTTGGGTGGTATAATTCAGTATAAATTTCCTTTAGTATTCTGTCATACCTAAAAAGGATCTCATTTTTGTGATGTCTTTAAATTTTTATGACTTCTACACTGTTTAGTCTGTGTGTAATCCTTCTTTTGAAACCTAATGTCCTAGAAAATCTGCAGGTTTCTCTCAAAACTGGCACACTCTGTAGTTTACAGTCACTTCTTTTTCTTGCCTTCTTAGAACTCCCTGCGAGTCCTTAAGGTGTAGTTCACAGCTCAGGGAATTTATGATTACATCTTCAGTGTGAGCCCAAGCACTGCGATACATTAAACCTGACAAGATGCCGTTCATTAATCTCTGAAATACGGCCAGGCGTGATGTAATGAAGAGAGACTTCCAGCTCAGAGAAGCCTAACACAGCTCCCAGCTCAGCTTGATGGTGGCTTCCTTTACCTCATCTGGGAGAAGGACTGCCTGGGTGGGGGCTCTTCTGGAAGCGTAATTCCAGAAAAATGTGGTTTGGGGAAAACGAGACAGGGTAATCTCTCGCCGTGCCAATGCTTCTCCAACTGCTCAGCTTCTGCTTTCCTTTCATTTCCAGGTTCAAACACTAACTTGGTCATGCTGTCATGAACCACAACTTCCCAAGGAAATGGTTTGATGGGCTGGAGGTACATTTTTATGTACAAAAAAAAAAAAAAAAGGAGCATTTTAAATATTGGAGCCTCAGCTCGTAGAGAAAGTAACAGCAGGCTCAGAACACAGAGCAGCAAGTGCTACAGTTTACACACACATTATATCTTGATCAAAACAGGGCTTTAATTTGGTTGTGACAATTTACTCTTTCTTTTTTTTTAATGAATAATTGCATCATTTCAACACAAAAAAGGATAAATTCAAACCAGAGGAAATATAAAATATAAATTTCCAAATATAAGGGAAAGCTCAACATTTCCACATCATTAATTCAAATCTCAAAATAAATTGATAAATGTTATTACCCAATTTTACTTCATTAACAGCACATGGGGAATATATATTGAGTAAAAGTAAGACTTTGAAACTCATCCCTGTCATAGGAACAGAAGAGACTTTGTGAATGAAACTCATATTCCTGAGTTGAAAAACAAACAGATGTGTCTTTTAAATATGGAAAGAAAATGTGAAAATAAGTTTTTATACAGTCCATGATTTAGCATTTTGCATCCATGAAACATTGAAGTCCACATCCTAAGACAAGTTAGGCCACTAAGGAGATTTGCTCTCTGCAAATCATAACCAAGTTGGTTATTGCAGCAGTGCAAATCTGGTTGATTTTCACAGATTACTTGATTTATTTTATGCAGCTACAAAGATAAATTTTGAGAACAAAGACAACTCCTACTGTATCTACCCAGGAAACAAAAGACAGATCTTCTCAGAAATATAAGAATTTGGGCAACCTTTATACAACCTTTTGAAACTTCTAGGAAAGAATGCAGAGCAAGACTAGCCCTGCATTTTCTTCTGACCATGGAAAAGTTATGAGGAGAAGGCTCCTCTTTTTAACTTGTCTTTCTAATTTTATTGTAATTGTTGTTACTATTACTATATTAAATTCTGTCCTATTTATTTCAGAAGAGATTTCTCCTAGCTCTTCCTGACCTCCTCATCCATGGACAAAGTGAAAAACATAGGATAGAATAGTAAAAAAGATTGTAGAACTGGAAACAGGTCGGATAAACTGGATTTCTATCCTAACATGCATGGCCCCAGTCACTGAACACTATCTTTAGAAGAGAAATTACACCAGTAAATAGAATACACTGGGATTATTCTACAGAAAAATATTATACCTAAAATTTTAAATGTCTTTTAAATGTCAGGATTTACTGTATTTATGCTCAGGACATTCAACTATTTTTTGCAAATATTCTGGCAATTTACTTTCAGAACTGATTAGGCAGATACTGATGGACATTCCCAGAAAGTGAATCATGTATTTAACAAGAAACCAGATTTCTGGAATTGTATTAATCCATTAGATTGGAAATTTCTCTTTTGGCTATGTTATCTAGCAAGCTAAGTTTGAATATGATGTCAAATAAGTACTGCTGATTAGTTGGTTGATTATCACAGAATCATAGAACAGCTTGTGTTGGAAGAGACCTTAAAGACCATCCAGTTCCAACCCCTGTGCCATGGGCAGGGACACCTTCCACTAGACCAGGGTGCTCAGAGACCCATCCAGCCTGGCCTCGAACACCTCCAGGGATGGGGCATCCACAGCTGCTCTGGGCAACCTGTGCCAGTGCCTCTCCACACTCACAGCAAATAATTTCTTCATATCATCTAATCTAAACCTGCCCTATTTCTGTTTGAAGCCATTCCTCCTCTCCCTGTCATTCCATGCCCTTTTCAAAAGTCCCTCTCCAGCTCTCTTGCAGCTTCCTTTAGGTGTTGGAAGCTGCTCTCAGGTCTCTCCAGAGCCTTCTCTTCTCCAGGCTGAATAGCCCCAGCTCTTACCATTTGTTTAACTATATATCTCTTATTTAACTACATTAATTGAATTAAACATATAAAAATATTAAATGACTCACTCCAACCACTTGAGAATATCTTAAATCTTCAGAATTACTTTGAACTCCCTCGCAAAGAGAAGAAAAGGTGATGCACATCAAATTAAATATCCCACAAGAAGAATTAATTTAGCAACGGTCAAGGTATGTTGCAACTTCCTCAGTTAACATTGCATTCCTGCCCTGAGTTAACATTACATAAATTCTGGATCAATTCCTGCCTTGCAAGATAATTTGACCCAAGAATTCTTGCTTTCACTAGAGGTGTTTTGCACCAACACTTTATCCTGATCTGCCTCAGCCTTTCCAGACTGTGCTCTGTTGCAGGAAAGGCATTTGGCAAAGCAAGAAATGTTCCTTGTTAGATAGATATTTAAGAAAGCAATAATTGTGAAACAAAAGTACTCCAAAACTGACACAATATTCACCACATTTGGATGGGTTTTTTCTCAGCAATAGCCAGATTTACCACATTTCAAGACTAAGAATAAAATTTAAATTCTCTTGATGCCTGGCTAACAATCTCCACTAAAGTACTGGACCCTGTAGGCCTCTTCCTGTACTAAAGCTACATTCATTAAAAAATTCATTAGATCCAAGCATGATGATATATCTGTGGTCAATCATTTCAGGTAAAGGTGGACTCAAATACATTAGTGAATTAATTACTTAATCCCAAGCTGTGTAAAAACTTGGATCCATCATGAAAACAACTGGTAGAACAAATCAAGAATACATTCTTCAGGAAAACATGAAACTGAAAATTTTGTCCACAAGAATGACAATTATAGAAACTGGCTGCAGCCTTAGCCTTGCAAATCAGGAACCACTTATGGTTTCAAGGTGAAAGAGAGAGCAGGTTTAGATTAGATATTATGAAAACATTCTTGACTGTGAGGGTGGTGAGGCCCTGGCACAGGTTGCCCAGAGAAGCTGTGGCTGCCCCATCCCTGGAAGTTTTCAAGCCATGTCGGATGGGACTTTGAACAACCTGGTCTAGTGGAAGGTGTCCCTGCCCATGGCACGGGGCTTGGAAATGAATGATCTTTAAGGTCCCTTCCAATCCAAGCCATTCTATGATTGATCCTATGATTCTGTTCCATTCCAAATAATATTGAAGGAATTTGAAGGCGTAGATTCCTTTTAATGTTTAAATTAAGATTTTTGAGACACTTATCAAATTACTCACATAAGAAATAATGCAAGAACTACTCTGAGCTAGGTTTTCCTCTCCAAAGTTCACTGATACATGGAGAACGAAATCTACAACTGGTATTTTGTATTTCCACCATCTTTATTCTTCCCCTGCAGAAAAATAACATTCTGACAACTGTGACATCAACTATCTTAAAATAAATATTTAGGCAATAACTCAGAATACAACAAATTATTGTAACAATTTAGGCTACTATTCAGGAAAGGGTGGTCTTGGATACTGTCAGAAATATACTTCATCACTTAAAAATGTGACTGCTATTCCAGATTTCAGAAGCAAAAAGACAAAACCTCTGTGAAATCCAGGCCCCTTGCAAGAGCAAGCGATAAGAGTTCTCAAAATCTTTCCAGTGCTACAGTGCTTCCAGTGTCATTGGCCAACAAACCTAAATCTCAGCTATAGAAGGAAATTAATCTTTAACTACCTTTCAATAGCTACTAGAGCTGTTGTACAAATGCTTTATTCAGATAAATTAATATCAAGTCAACATTGTCTTCTGCACATAAAATCTGCTCTTAATACCAGAAATAAACAATATTCCCTAAGAGTATTGACATCAAAACTATTCTGTCTCTCTTCTTTTTCTTCTTGGTACTTGGCTAAAAGTTCTGGGCCAAATTTTATTTTCTAAAATTAAATATTGACACTCAAAATTTGTACCTTTATCTCAGCTTCTACCCCATTTCAGATAACTTCAACAGGGCCAACTAATTCTCTAAATCTATAATGAATATTAGCTACATTTTACAGAAAAGGAAGCAAAAATAAAGCTGGCACAGTGAATCTGTATCTGATTTTTAATGCTGACTAGTCTAAGGTCTTGAAACAAACCATTTCTGTTACTGGAAAACTATGAATTTAGATTCTGAATAACAACCACTAGGTTCAAAAAATATACACTAAAACAGTGCTCAACAGATGTGGAAAAAACATGATTGGTATTATCCAATAGCTACTTCTTTCTCTGTGTTATCTCAATCATTATCCTCAGTTCTGTATGAGCATCCACCACTCACAGACAGATTTTATGGAACCTCTCTTTGCCTGAAAACAAATCCCTGTCCCATTCCACTCTGCAGATTCCCCAGAGCACAAATGCATGACTTAACAGAAAAAAGGTTTGAGATATTTATTCATTTGTGCTGGCACACCTGACCACACTTCTCAGTAAGTTTAATACAAAACCCCAGGTGAAACAGAAGGCTTTTCTAAACATCTCTGGGAGTCTGTCATACCTAGGCCCACAAACTATTTGCCCGTTGAGACATCCAAAAGCTGTCACGGTCTTTAAAAAGTCAGCCTCTACTGAAACAGAATCCTTCTCTAAACAGAGTGGGAGGTTAACTGATTTCATTCTATCTGCTTCTATTCTTTGATTTTATCTTTTAATATTAATATCCTTGAGACCACCCATCAGCTAACCTGCTTAACAAAACTTACTGCCCAGTTATCTGATCAACAATTGCAGTGAGGCAGAACTCCCTAAAAAGATGCATAAGGTAATTATTTAATTACATTCTTACATCATGGATCATTCCATTTGGGTTTTTTTTAAGTCTAAATATTCAAAACAATAGAGTGGATATAGGTTGATATTTAAGATGGTGGGACACTTCAGCACTGAGATTTGATTCAACAAGACATTTAAAGAAAAGTAGTTCTACTCAGATTAGTTTGCAAATAGTAAGCCCCCTATTTCTCACCTTTAGAACTTAGTAAAAAAATATTCATCATCTTTAAATTTTGAAAACTTAATTTGATGTCATGTAAAAATAATTCCTATCCAGTATACAATATTTACTGAATGACCTAAAGTTAAAGGAGAGAGGACTATTTGTGGTGGAGCTGGTAGTGTTAATGTTTGAACTCGATGATCTTAAGGGTCCTTTCCAATCTAAATGATGCCATGATTCTAAAACAAACCAAGAACCATTGTTGTATCTCTTTATCCTATATTGCATATGCCATTTGTTCCAAACAGATTCTACATGAAGGAAAGCTAAAATGGAGAATTGCTAAAGTTCTATGAAGCCTCAGAAGATTGTAAAGCAAAGGAGGTTTGCATTACAGATATTAAAATAGCTGACTTTTCCATTGGGACAGTATATTACAGTCCAAAGCATAGAACACATTCTGAATGCACGGCTGCTCTGGAAAGGCACCTCCGTTGCAGGGAAGGAAATATGGGATTAATAACATTTGCTCTGAGAGCAGAATTTATGACTTGTAAAAGCACAAAACACATGCTATATATTGATTAAAGGAAAAAAAAGGTCCATCCAGTTTCCTTGATGTGCTGTCAACACCATGTCACCAAGTCCCTGAAACCGTGCCACCTAGTGGAGACTGTGCCCACGCCCTGCGATCCAGGAGCAGCCAGATCTGCTCGGGTGCCTTCTGCTACCTTGCCTGGGAGAACTCCTCCGTATTTTCCATTCCTCTCGCTGCAAACCACCCATGCTCCTCTGCCCTCCCCGCAAAACTTGCTCTGCTTACAGTTTAACCAGAAGATTTCTAGAATATCTACTAGTCATGACTAAAAACACCTAAATAAACCCTGAACCAATACCAAAAGTAGCTGAGCACAGAAAAATGTGCAAATAGGAAAAATTAAATGCAGCAATTTCTCTGCTGTCTGCCTAAAAGTGAAGACTGCATGAGACATTATTCCAGTATAAGAACATTTTTCCAGTATAAGATAGTCCTGATTCTTTTCCCCTAACCAGAAGTAAAGGATTGAGATGATGAGAAAAAAGCTTTTCACTGCTAAACAGGAAGACAGACACACGCATAACTCACATGCCTGAGGAAACAGCTGGGAAAATTAATCTGGAGACTGAAGAAGGCAAATGACACCAAATAACATCCAATTTCAGCTACCTAGGAGAGAGTAACTTCTGAGTCTAAATTCTACATTAATAAGCAATTTTCCACAGGATGGCCTTATTTGCCAAAGACCCGAGCACTTCTGATGGTAATACTATAATTGCTCCTATAAATTTATAGCACAAACCCAATCACCTCCACCTTTTACCAAAAACTGATTTTTTTTCTTGAATTTGAATTCCAAAATATGTAGATTCTTTCAATCTTATGTTATAATTAAAGAGTGGAATTATTGTTTTAGGAAGCATAATTGTATTACTTATAGGAATAGTCCAGGACAGAAGGCACTATGGGAAGAAACAAAAATTACATTACTTCAAAAATATGCAAGTTAGGAGTTGTATACAATATTCAGACTTGAACTGAACTCAGAATTGATCTCAGAACTTCATTCAGAGAATGAAGTTCTCAGTGCTGAATCTCTCTTAGAAGAATAATACTGGACATGTTCACAGATCCTAAAATACTCTGAAAGTTGTCCTGTGCCCTTGCCTCTTTTCTAATTGCAGGGAAACTTGAGGGTACTAAAATAACAAATAACTGACAGTCAGGTGTAATTTCACTGTACAATTTCACTGTCTTTTGCATGAAATTTTCTGATTTTAAGGATCTTTACTTCATGTAGTGGAATGTACAGTAGGCAATAAACATAAGAAATTTCAGTAGAAGTAGAAAAATGTCCAGAGAAATATGAAATACATTTACTTACTGAGATTCTCTGACAGCTGCACCAATGTGCATTTCTAACAAGACCAGACCCATATAGACCTTAGAAGAATCATTGACAGACCTTCCCCCCCTCTTCTTCAAAATAAGTTGTAAGTAAATTAACAGTTAAAAAGCAAAGGAACATAACCCACTCCCCAGGCAGCACTGCATGGAACCATTGGGACTCTAGTCCAACACACTGCAGGTACAATTACGTATTTTTGAAAAATGTGTAAGTATAGGCATTGCTTTACCAGTCAGAGATTTATGGCAGTAAGCCAGTGCTCTGTAAAACTCTCTATTTGTGCTTTGAGAAGGAGCAGTCTGTCCAGAGAAAACAGACTAGGTTTGGTGATAACAGGGGAATGCAGGCATTTCAGAAAACATCCAAGTGTTAAGATCACAGGGATGGATATTAAGCATCTGCTGAGGAAAATGAACATCAGCTAGATTTTTATTATTTTGCCCTCCATACTATAGTAAGGCACAAATGCTCCACTTGAGTTGCAGCTGCTTTATTTGAACAAACAAAAAACCAACCAACCAAAGATAAATTCTTGCCATGTATCCAGTCAAAAAGACTCGGACAAAAAGCTACAGACTGCTTTCACACTCTGAAATAAAAAGAAAACCCCTGGAGAAGAAGGTTGGTTTTCTTAGGTGAGACACAAAGACACATCTCCTCACCCCAAGATACAGCATGTTCTGGGGAACCAAAATAGGTTATATTTGTCATGTCTTGTAAAAATTAAGTTCAGATGATTATTTTTTTTCCCCTCCTGTCCCCAAAGCCTATGTGCTTCTGCTGCCAGGACTCCAGCTTGTAGATTGGAAAGGTAAAACGCTTTCACCTTAGGCAGGTGCACAGATTAATAAATTATTCTATAATATCATGGCAGCTGCAAATTACCTAACTAGTCTAGTGAAGATTCATTTCCTTTGCTCTCACACTGTCAAATGGTGATTTTCTCTTCTTGTAAGAATACTTGGTGTTCTGGTCAAGGTATAAGCAGAGCCACAGTATTTCAGACTTTTGTGCAACTCAATTTTCTCTCCTGAGAAACGACAGATTCCTCAAGTTTGTGTCAGCTGGGGTAAAAAAATCTAATCTAAAATGAAGAGCCAATTTTAATGAGAAAGAATGAGCAAATTAGTCATCACACCTCTAATGGCTTCCCCATACACATATTCCCTGTGTTGTCCAGCAGTGCCCATGCCCACAGCCAGCCTGTGCTGTGAGACACACAGAGTTCCACTGCAGCGAGCCTGGACCAGAGCATCCATCAGGAATTAACGAGGGATGAGAAAAGCAACTGGTAACAGTTAAAGCAAGTGTTCACAGGCTGCTTTGAATGGGTTGCTCTGCATTCTTTTGCAATGAACAGGGAAAGCTGTGATTGGCTCCATATGACTGGCAAAGGTGATGATAACATGACTTATGAGCAACCTGCCACAAAAAGTATTTATCTTGTGATATATGAGGTGTGCACGAGGAAAGATGCTCCTCTAGAGGCACATCACACAGTAGTTAAACACACAATTTAGTGAGGTGATTTTATAATCACCTCAATACTCATGTAAGCAAAGAACTTTTGCAGCCACAAGGCAATCACAGGTATCAGAACTGTGAAGAAAGTAGTGGATTTTGCTCAATTCCCGCTTTTAGAAATAAATCTCTATTAAATAATCTCAGACCTTGAAACCAGCACAACATGCCAAACTAATGACACAGGTATCCTACTTAGAGAAAGTGACAGAACTTTCCAAGTCAAAAGGAGCAATCATGTTTGCTTCCTGCTGTGTGACACATTACCACAAAGGTCTCCTCTTGGCTTCTTCTGTTCTTTTCCAATCTATTGTAGCCTGAATTCTCTCTTACTCATTGCAATTTTGGTTGTTTCCTCTTTCAAGTTAAGTTTCCAGATGTTCCTTACCCAATTTTTCCCTGCCACACAGCATCCTTTGCCTGAACTTCTCCACCATTCCCTTCTGTGTTTCCCCCCACTATTCAACTCACAATCTAAGTCAAGATTTTGAAACATGTTGTAAATTACATTAATTGGCAGTTCTTTCCTGCAGCTGTGTGCATTTCTTAAGACCACATACTTACAGGGCTTGGGGGGGTGGTTCTTTTTTACCTTCTTTGGACAAATTTTATACAAAACCAAATTGCACCTGGCTCCAACACCATCTGAATAGTTATGCTGGTACCTTCCAGGGGTCCTAGCAGGGACAGATTTATAATTATTTTGTTCAGTATTCAAATGGGAGAGAGTTGTATCAGAAACTTATGAGGAAAACTGGATCATGTGGAACATGCTTGAATACTTCACATTATCTTAGGTGGCTCATCGATTTTTTTCCTATGTGCTAAATGCAAAAATACATTAATGAATAAAGAGCTTTAAAAAACATGAGTCATGAGGTTGCCTGGTAAAAAAAGGGAGGCTGCATGAGCATGGGCAAAGAGTTTTATTAGCCCTGCTAACAAGGAAAGTTTCTATTTTTATTTAGAATCAATTTAACCCACATAGTTTAGAAAATAATTATTTAGAAAATAATTTAAGTTACCTTAAAATTACAGTATTCATTTCCACAGTTTGTTTTATAATATAGCCTCATAAATTAAACACAAAATCCTGAAATTATTTAAATAAAATAGGAATAAAACCTACAACTCAGACCACAGCACTGTAGTATGCCAAAATAAAACCCTGAATCTCTCCAAAATCTTTGAGTTCTAACAAAATCATTCAAGAAAAGGTACTGTTTCTTTACATATGCACTACAAAATCAGTAAGGAAAAAGTAACTAGGAAGAGAAAATTAGAGTGAAACACTTTTGAGTTTAGATATTATTGTGACTTTTCCATCTAAAACTAGGAAAAAAAACCCCTAGCTTTGTTGAAAAATGGAAAAGTGCCATCCAAATATTTCATTTATAGATATATCTGAATCAGAAAGCTCAAAACCACTGTGGCAGAATATCTGTAACAAGTAAGGTTGTCTGTAAAAGACACATTTACTCTGACCTCCAATACCTCTTCCCCAGAAGAGCTGACCAGTCTTAAATCTCGACTGCAAATCCAAGACACATCTGGAGTCATGCAGGGAAACTAAAATTGCCTCCATCAGACACATCTGAGGCCCCAGCAGTGATGTATCCTCCCGTGTTCAGTGATCAGTGATGCAAATGAAGCCCTGCTCATTCCCAGCTCTGTGTCCCTGTCCCTGCTGCCCTCTCCCTCCGCTCTGTAGTACTCTGGCTCTCTCCTGTACCCTTTCCCCTCTTTCCTTCCTCACTTCCTTCTCACCCAAATCATACAAATGACAGTCGAGCTCCAACAAATTTCTTCAATTAGACCACTAATAGTGGTCTCCATGCTGTTACCAACTCCCCAAGGATTGGAGGAACAAGGTATCCCTCAAATCTCTCTCCTTCTGCCAAACAGATTTTAAATTAGTCAGTGTTTTTTAAAAAAAAATCACATGTTAAATTGTGAATAGAGTGAAAAATGTTGTAAGTAATGATTGTCTCCATGCATAGAAAAGTAAATTTCAAATACTTTCTGGCTGCTTTTCAACTTCTGTTGGCTTTACTAGCCATTGGAAGGTATTGACAAATAGCTTTCTTTTCATGTCTAGTAGAAGAATGATGCCACCTACTCCAAATCCCACAGCTCTTCGAGCTGTGAGACTCTATTGGCAACTTTTGAATGGCAGCATACTGACCAATTTACAGATGAATACTAAAACTCATGCAAAATAAAATAAGTTAATCTTATTTGTTTTCATCTGTTTTAACAACAGATTTTGCTCACATTTCCTCCAAGAATACACATTATTAAGTTAGGCCTACAAATGCCCTATGAAAACAAGTACACATCACTGATTTACATTTTCCTACGCACTTTTTTCTTGCTGTGCTGCCAGGTTTCTAATACAGAGTTTCTGAAAACAAGGAGCTTGGAGAGGGTTTAATTGATGAATATTTGAATGCAGTGAAGCTCCACAGCATTAGACCAGCAGGTCTGGTGATGCTGTGCACAATATAATGTTCTTTAGAAGTAACCCTGTTACAATTAAATCAACATGTAATAATACAGAAATTACATGCATTTTGTAGGATTACATACAAAACCCTGACAAGCCAAACTTATCTGAGGTTTGTCAGTGCCCCAACATGGCTTTACAGTGATTCACCAGCCTGCTGGCCAATCTATAATGAATTAAGAGACCTTCAGCTGCATCCAGGATTCAAAACCACTTGGGTTCAATTATCATCCAATCAACTAATAAAAAATATAAATATTTTTATTTTTAAAAACAAACTTGCACTATCGATTGGACTGTGTGGTTTAAATCAGCTATGGAATTTGGACAAACAAATAAGAACCATTTTACATAGCCAGCTGCACATCAAAAGTAATTTTGCAACACGAAATTTTTCTGGCCAGACCTGCCTTTCAGACAGTTATAGATCCCAGTGGAGGCATGGGAAGACCAGAGTTCAAATTCAGTTTACTATGGCAGTTCTCCCAGCTCTGAATCTCAGCCATGTGACTGGCAATGCTTACTGTCACCACAGGGGAGTCTTAAAAGGGAAAAGTGGTAGCTCTGACATTCAAAGAAAAAGCAAATACTACCATACAAAACTCGTGTAAGAGTAGAATGTTTCTCAGTAGAATTTCAAGCTGTTTCTTAGCATTGTGCTGGTATCTCATTGTTGCTTGAGAATGACTGCAGACATAGAATAAATACTATTAACCCAGAAAAATGCATCTGTCACCTTATCTGCCTCAATGAGCTCACCCTGAATAGAGTAGATACACCACGAGGAAAAGGTAAGAGACACAATAAGTACATCTACATCAGCAAGCAGTGCTGCTGAAGTCACTCCCCTACTGACAGAGCAGTTGCTACACTGGCAGCCTTGAGAACCTGACAACCTTGTACAAATATGCTTCTTGAGACTTTCTGTTTCAGAATTGCTTAGTTTGGGGCTGGGGATAGAACACCAGTAGAGTATGGAGCGTGCACTCCTGGAGTACAAGTTTCTCTTGGAAGGAATCCAGTTTTTGTCCTCTGGGACTTCACTGTGATACAAACCAAAAATACAGCAAGTGGAGACTACTGTGAGGTTTGTTTCAAAAGCACACCCATGATCTGTAATAAACATGTACCTGAGGTTTAAAAGCATGAAAAAGTGTTCCAGGGGAAACAAATCAGTACCTATTATGATCATCCTCAAGTCACAAATATTTATCATCACAGCAACATATCCAGGCAATGGATTTCATACTTCTGTGCCTCTCTTAATGCCAATGCAATATTTGGAATGAATACATAGCATTTTAAATTTTTTTTTGCAAACTTTTCAAGTCCTTTCTTCCCAAATCCAACATTATACCTGTTCTACCAATCACTATTCTTTTGTATTTTTCACATTAATGGTAATTTAGGGAAACTTCTTTCACAGAATCACAGATTAGTTAGGGTTGGAAGGGACCTCTGGAGATCATCCAGTCCAACCTCCCTGCTAAGGCAGGAGCACCTGGAGCAGGTGACACAGGAACGCATCCAGGTGGGTTTGGAATGGCTCCAGAGAGACTCCACAACCTCCCTGGGAAACTGTTCCAGTGGTCTGCCACCCTCAACGTTCAGAAGTTCCTCCTCAGGTTAGGTGGAACTTGTTGTGTGTTTCAGTTTGTGGTGATTGCTCCTTGTCCTGTCACTGGGCAGCACTGGAAAGTGTCTGGCACCATCTTCTTGGCACCTGCCTTTGAGATATTTATGTGCATTGCTGAGATCCCCTTCAGTCTTCTCCAGGCTGAACAGGCCCAGCTTCAGTAGTCTCTCCTGGTAAGACCCATGCTCCAGCCCCCTCATCATCTCTGTGGCCCTTCTCTGGACCCTCCCCAGGAGCCCCTTGACTTCCTTGTGCTGAGGAGCCCAGACACAGCACTCCAGCTGTGACCTGACTAGGGCCAAGGAGAGGGGCAGGATCACCTCCCCCAGCCTGCTGGCCATGCTCTTCCTGATGCACCCCTGGATACCATTGTCCCTCCTGGCTGCAAGGACACACTGCCAGCTCCTGGTCAACTTGTCATCCATCAGGACTCCCAGATCCTTTCCTGCAGAAATGCTCTCTTCTTCTTTTCTTCTTCTTCTTCTGTTAGCTTCTTTCAGTGAATTATTTATACTGAATTCAGCACCACGAACTTAAACATACAAACTACATGTTTATATCAATATAACATGAGTATTGTTAATCAATCTGGAGTCAAATAAGAAAAGGGAGCCCAGGCATTGTAACTCACCCCTACAAAACATTTCTTACATCCCTAGACACCCAGAAGCAACTGTAACACAGAGGTTGAGAATTTTAAGAGACAGACATAGCATCTCTTCGCAACTGAGAAGTATCACAGATGAGGAGTGATGGTAAATCTAAATTCAGGATACTGACACTATTCAAACTGTGTTGGTTGTTTGTGACATCAGCTAGTCTACACTAAATAGAGTATCTAAATCTGTCCAGTGAACAATAATAGCCAAGATTTGTATAAATTCTATTATCATAGAAGCTTGTCGAGAAATCAAAATACAGCATAATAATGCAAATGGATAGTGTCGTTTGTGAGGAAAACCTATGTGATTCTGTAGTTGACTTATATTTCAATATTTGAGGGAGCTAAGTATCGAGCTTTCTATGCCACAAGCACATCAAATATGAGCAGATTGACAAAATACTTATTTTGGGGAGCAGTTTTGGGGAACAGTCACCAGTACTGATCCAGTACTGACACAAACAACCTCTCTTTAGATGCCTTGGTTTTACTCATTTGTACAACTGGAAGTAATGACCTCTTCTCAGCTTTAGCATAATGGTGATTAAGCATTTAATCCAAACCTCTGGCAAGCTAATAAGCATTGCTAATCACAAACTGGAAGAACTGAGGAACAGGCTGACCCTGCAATAAGAAACATCGTATTTTACCTCTTCTGTCACTTCTGAAAATCTGTAAACTCATAAATACAAAGTCATAAACTATAATAGAAGATTACTGTTAGTGAATAAAAAAGATCTTTTCCATCCAACAAATTATTGAGATTTTGTGCAGGCCTTTTCATTGGCAATTTTATCTGGATACTTTAAAAACAAATGGAAATAATGTTGTCATATAGCTGCCAATTTGTACAGCATACACACAGATTTGAAAAACTTTCCCTGCAACTATCTTCAGCTTTCTAATTTTCAATAATTCAGCATCATTCTCCACCAACAATACAAATGTCATTGACACATGTCTTTGTAAAATGTGTCTCCAACTGTGTACAGAGTCAGTGACAGCCATGACAATATGGCTTTGGCATATAAAGGTGGTTTGGCTATCAAAAGTGCTCAGTGGAACAAAATGTTTCAAGAATATCAGACAATACAGGAATTTTTTCTCTTTAGATCATGTGTAACCTCCAGTCAGGCCATCCCTAGCTGGTGTGACAGTGACTCCCACAGAACAGATTGGTGTTTTAACAGTAACTATCAGATAATCAACCATATCAATAGAATTACTGCTATAGTTGCCAGCTTCTGTGAAAAAGCCAATCAAGAGTTCAAAAACTACATGGGCATTAAAAAACCTACCAGACATTGTATTTTCTTCAAATTACTTTTATATTTTAAATCTTCCCTGCTGACGGCACTACAGCTTAAGGATAAGAACATTTAAACTTGTTTCAACAAGCTAACTCCAGGAGGAGAAACAATTCTGTTGAGGTATCAGCAAGCACGGTATTTGGTTAATTACCCTGCCAAAAAGCCCAGTGATTAGCTTAGCTAAGTGCCAGATGTAGGCAACATTGTAGAAACACTGCTAGGTGTGGAGAGCCTGTGCTGTACCATCACCAGACTACAGGGCTGTCAGTCTGCTGGGTTTGTGTGGCAAGGCTTTGGCACAGGGGTGGCTTCCGTGAGGAGCTGCTGTGTGATGAAGCCAGTGCCAGCCTGGCTTTGGGATGAACCAGCTGCTGGCCAAGGCAGCCATGGTGGTAACGCCTCCGGGAGAAGGTATTTGAGAAGGGGAAAGAGCTCCTGCGCAGAAGCAAATTGCAGCCAGAGAAGAGAGGAGTGAGAATACGTGAGAGGAGCAGCCCTGCGGACAGCCAGGCCAGTGAAGAAGGAGGTGCTGCAGAGCTGAGGTTCCCCTGCAGCCCGTGGTGCAGCCCATGGTGAAGCAGCTGCAGCCCATGCAGGACCGTGGTGGAGCAAGATCCACCTGCAGCCCATGGAGAAACCCACACTGGAGCAGGTGGATGCCTGAAGGAGGATGTGATTCTGTGAAGCCTACACTGGAACAGGCTCCTGGCAGGACCTGTGGAGAGAGGAGCCCACACTGGAGCAGGTTTGCTGGCAGGACTTGTGACCTTGGGAGCCCACACCAGAGCAGTTCTTGAAGAACTGCAGGTTGTGGAAAGGACTCAAGCTGGATAAGTACATGGAGAACTGTCCCTTGTGGGAAGGACCCCACACTGAAGCAAGGAAGACTCTGAGGAGTCCACCCCTGAACAGAAAGGACCAGCAGAAACCGGTTATGAAGAGCCTGCAATGCCCCTTCCCTGTCCCTCTGCGCTGCTGGATGGAGAGGAAGTTGGGAATCAGGAATAAAGTTAAGCTCAAGACAGAAGGAAGGTTGGGTTGAAGGTGTTTCTAAAATTTTATTTTACTTATGCTACTCTGATTTGCTTGGCAATAAATTGAATTAATTAAACCAAGTCTTGTCTGTTTTGTCTGTGACAGTAGTGGGTGAGCGATCTCTCCCTGTCCTGATCACCACCCACCAACCTTTTGTTATGTTTTCTGTCCCCTGTCCTGCTGATGGAGTGGCTTTGGTGGGCATCTGGCATCCAGCCAGGGTCAACCCACAACAAGAGCCCAAATTCTTATGCCAAATGGTGGAAAAGCTGGTCTATGCATGACATGTGCACAGAACAAAATAATGAATTAAAAAAGGACATAATTGCAACTACTGACTCAAACCTGTAGTCATACTTTTTAAAACCATTTAGGAGATATATTTCTGATACACAGCTTATAGATAAAATCATAATTAAGCTATTGCTCTTCCTGCATTATTGTCACTTATTTTTAAAAAAGCTGCAAAAATTCTTTTCAAAGAGAAAAGCAGTGTGCCATTTTTACCCCTCAGATTGGGAAAGTTCTGAAAAATATGACAAACATATCAAATGGTTTCTTTGCATGTTTTTCATCTAAATGAAATTTTCAACATATAGAAATTGCAAAAGTTAGAAGGCAGTAGGTCCACTTGAAGGCTTCTTCAAGTGCTTCCTAGCTCCAGCTACTTGGGTTCCATGCAGTACAAATTTTTATCTCTGAGGAGATTATATTTCAATGATAAGGCCTGGCAACTGCACTAGAAAAAGCTATAAAGATAAGAATATATGTCACAAGATTGTAGCCCTCAGAAGTAATGCAATTATCATTCTACCACAAGTAGACAACTACCAGTCTGATTGCAAAATAAAGTATTTCTGTTATTTGAACAAATCAAAAATGGCCCACTAAGGAAAATGCAACTGATTGTTTTTTAAATTTTCTTATTAGGATATTTTCTGTAAAGAAAAAATTATGTATAGAGAAAAAATATTTTTCATTAACAAGATATAAAGAGTATATAATTCTCCACATTATTTTAAATTCTGGTTTTAGTGGGCAAAAAAATAGCTTCTATAGAGTGTACCTAATATTCTTTTAGATTAGGAAAGCTCCTCCTTGGAATCAGGTCTTCCTATTTCAATTGCAACAGTCAAACTGAGCCTCCATGGGGGCAAACAGGCTCACCAAGTTACTTGTAAAGGCAGGAAAGACAAACTTGTTAAAAGGTTAACAAAGTTATAAGGAGGAGAACATGTTCTGATTCATTCCCCGGCTTGCACCACAGCCAAAGACACTGCTGTCCTCACGGGGAGAGTCAAAAGACACCAGGCTTATAAAAGCCCAGAGGGCTAAAAGTGGATAACAACCAAAAGTAATGGCTTGAAGCCATCAGTGTATTTCCTTCATTTGCAAAAAGAACTTCAATATGTGCTTGAAATGCTTTGTTTTAATTTGTTAGTTGTTCTGCAAAGATCTCTTGATAATACAGAATTTTTCCACAATAAATGTTGGCCAGAACAAGTTTACTCTAGAGTTTTACTCTATCATTGAGCATTTACAAAATAAAATAAATTTAAATAAGTCAGGTTGGCCAAACGCAAACCACAAATCAAAAAAACCACCAAGTAGGACCATCCTCCCTGCCAAAGCTTAATGTGACCTAATGGGAGAGCTGTAAGAGGTTAGAGTTGGTTTTTTATGTAGCTTCATGTAATATTTGGCAAACCAAACGGGCTGGGTCAGGGCTCCTGATCCTTAAGCAAACACTTGATGTAATTTTTTTTTTTCACTTTTTCACTATAATACTCTGCATTCTGCCCTCCTATGACCTCAGCCCCTTTTCCCCAGGGTGGGTCAGATTTAGAACCTCCTTCTTCACTTACGAGTGCCATTTGAATCAGTCCCTTCCAGATGTGTTTCACCTCCACCCACAACAGGCCCTGCAGGTCCAGCAACGAGCAGCGGGGGAAAGGGGCTCAGGGAGAAGGAACCGTGCCCTGGCAGCACATCAGTTGGCTCCCAGCTTCTGCCTGAGTTTATTATTCATAGCACTGGTGGGAGGGCAGGGGGCAGGGTGACTCACACAACATCTTGTCTAAATTGAAAACCAATACCAGCCCACACCCCTGCAGCCGAGCTGTGGTGGGTCACTGTGGTCAGCTCTGCTTCCAGGGGGTGTCTGGGCCCCAGGGATTTGCTGTTCCGGGCTGAGCAGGTCACTCGGTATCACTGAAATGGGAAAGAACAGCAAGTTTCTCCTTCCCTCCAACCCCTTCAGAGAAGTGACCTCCACTGCCTGTTCTCTCTGAGAGAAGTTACTTAATGCTTGTGACAAAAGTGAGAGTTGGTGTGAAGTTACTTGAAATATTTTATAAATTGCATGAAATATATAGAGGAGAGTAAAAACCCCCAGACCAGCACTCCAATTTAGTGCTACCCTAAAAATATATAAAATTAAATAACCACCTTAACCAGCATCCATCCAAGTAGAAAAAGGCATGTTTTTTAGCCTGAACTCCACAACATTTCAAATGCAAGTGGACAAGAAAATTATGGTCCTAACTACAGTTTGAAAGAGTAATGTAGTATGCCAGAAGTAAAGAGGTATTTTCTGTCAGGTACTGCTGTTGAGAAAACAATAGTTTAGCTGTATTGGATTCAATAGCAAAGTATTTGCCTACAAAGTAAGAGTTAACATGTGTTCCAATAATATTTTAAACTAAAAATTCCAGTGTTTCTGCCACCATCAGAGAACTTAACTCCCTCAGGATATGTGTGTGCCTTCAACAGCGATGATACGACTTTTCTCACTTGCGCTGCTGTCCAGGCTTTCACTGTTTAACCATTCTCTATAATCTCACCTTCTGCTTGCCCCTTTGTGCTATTTTTGATGACCAAGCACCTAATCCTGTTGTCAACACACCCTGCCCCAAAGAGGGTAAGGGCAAAGCAAAAAAACTACAAAACCCCAGCACCTGGAGCAGGTGCTCCCAATGACTAGGGAGCTGTGATGGGGATCCATCAGCACTAGCCCAGGGCTGCCAGGGAACCTGCTGAGCTGAGGAGTGATAGGAAGCTCCTGGGATGCTCGAGGTTGTTTCAGCCACCTGGAGCAAAGCAAAGGCAGTGAGGACAATAGGAATGTCCTGCCTCTATGCTGCTGCAACTTGTACCTCGCAAGAGCTCCTTCCTGCCTGGGATCTCACAGGGAGGAGATGCCCCACGTTTCCTGCTCAAGAGTGCCACAGTGGCCCCAAGTGGTAAGGAAGGAAAACTTCAAGCAGAAACCTGCAAGTCTTCTCAAATCCAAAATTGAAGGAATGTGTGACAAAGCTGCCAAAAGTGTGACACTTGGCAGCTCTCCCAGCTGCCTTCTACTACTTCCCTTCTAGCCCCCAAAGTATCTGTGATGTGAGTAAGGGGCACTCTTAAGTAGCTGTTGGCCCTTTCCCACTGCAACTGCTTGGAAGGACTCTTGGCTTCTTCAGGCGTCACTGGGTTAAGGTGGAGAATGTGGCTCCTGGGCCCTCTGCCCATTCCTATTCAGATGGTGGAAAGCAGCACAGGAGATGGCTGGCTCCTCCTGAATTGAGGAAAGCTTCTAGCAAAATTAGGCTCCTTTCTTCCCAAAGCTACACAGAAGAAAATAAGGCAACAGCCAAAAATCTCTGCCCTCGCTTTCTCTGAACCCCGATGTCAACTGGAGTTAACTCCCACTGAACTATATTCCAGCTAAGGGCAGGAATGTCTCACTCTGTTCACATCTGTTCCACAAACCAGTGTCCCCCCTGAGGTACAGACTGTGCCTTCACAATCTTTTTTCAGTACCTTCAATCCTGGCACCTTGGAAGTGAGAAATGTTGGCTTTAGCTCTTTTCCTTGTAGGTAGGACACTTGCACTTCAACAAAGTCACAAAAGGCGTAAGCATAGAAAAATCTCTCCCACCTTAGCCTTGCTCATAAACTCTTTCAAACTGGCTAAAATTAAATTAAAATTATTTTTTCTCAGCTTATATTGGTTTTTCTAATATTTCATCTCTCAAATCACCAAAGTGTTCCATTTTAGGTTAGGCTCTCCATTGAACTGAATGTCTCACTGACTCCTATCCATGTAAGGGTAATTGTGTTTCACTGGTTAACATTAAAAAGTATTAATATGTGTCATCTTTTATCACAAAAGTTGAGCTTTGTACAAATATGCAGGTATTCAACCAACACAGCTAGCTACAAACCAAGGGAAAAGAACTACATGCACACACAAAAAACAACTCATAGAGGAGCAGAATAAAAATGGAAATATATTACACCTAGGTTGTCACAAGGATAATTTAATTATTCAAATTATAATTTCAGTTGGCACAGATATATACACACAATATTTATAAAATGTTTGAAATGTGTGAGCACTGCTTTCATATCTTACTGATAACTTGGAGGGCACAGGCATGCAATTAATTATGCAATTATCCAGAGGAAAAAAAAGAACCGCATTGTTTCAAGTGAACTCTTGCAGTTCTTTGGAACATTCCATCCTGCTACCCATCTGACATTACTGAGTTGAATTTGAGATATCTGACATACAAAGTAGACACCATAGCTGACTATTTTGTCATTTTTTTACAGCCCAGAAGATACAGCCTGATGTAGGGATTTAGGTTCTTAGCCCTCCTGAGTCATTGGCTAATTGTGTGAAATCAGCAAAGTCTATTAATCCCTGCAGTAATCCTTGCTGGTGAAAAACGTTTGTGATCTCTGAATGAAATGTAAGATATTGCCATTGCTGAGGTGACATGAGGAATTTAAAAATAAGTTAGCCCCATAACAGGGCTATGTTAGGAAAAAAACCTTTTGTATTTCCAAACTATAGACAGATATTTATATACAAGATATAGATGAGACATATTGAGGCCCAAATGCCTTCTCTGATTATAATACCATTACAAAGACACCTCAGGAAGTTGTAGGCCAAAGTAAGACAATTTGTTTTACATGACCAATATCTTTGACAATTGGACACTTCAAATTTAAATGTGTTTCAATATGGAATTTTTAATTGCATCTTGTCAGTGGGGTTTTAATAGAAGTTGTCTTAACAGGGAACCACAAAGAATTTAGTTTAGTACAGAAGATAGTAATTTCTGCTGGAAAGTCCATTGAAGAACAACTATGAAAAAACACACCTTTCCTTTTCTAGAATTTTGGGGTTCCTTTTGGGCCTGAATGCCAGAAACCAAATGTTCCTTTTCCTACTATCATCCCTAAAGAAGCAATCATACCAAAAAAAAAAAAAAAAAAAAATTGTACAGAATTTTTATATTCCTCAAGTTTCTGTAAATGCAGCCACCTTCCATCTTCCTAAATTGAGAGACTTCACACAAAAGTTAAGACTGCTCTCTTTTAGAATCCTATCTCCATGTTTATCTCCCTTTCAGCAGCACAAGTTCCTTAGGAGCATAACTCCATGCAAACCCTCAAGCTCTATTTGCTCATCTGCTTCTGAATCTCAGGAGCCATTTCCTTCTGAGAGGAATTTCAAAATGGAAAATTGGTTTTCTCAGTCAAGATCTGACTATTGAAGCCTCCATGCAGTGTTCAGAGCCTGGCAGGAAGTCACCTTGCTTGAACTGGAAATTGGAAACCGTAAAGAGGGAATCATTTTCTTTATGCAGGTATCTCTTCCCTTGGTTCTCTTTGAGTTATTTAGCTTAAAACTGCCACCTGTTTACACAGTAAGATTCTTTTTAAGTGTAGGGTTGAGATTTTTTCTTTCACAAATTTAATTTCCTCCATTTTAAAAATCATTGGAATCTTTTTGAAGGAATGGGCAACTTGAGCACTGCCTTAATGTAAAGGGAAGACTCCACTGGCCTGTACTCGTGTCTCTCATGAGTTAGTGTTTGATATTCAGTGGCCACCAATATAAACTTTATTGTATGGGTGAAAAGTAGCATATCAGCACACAGCAGAGACGCTGCCCAAGAATTCAGTTTGTTTTAGAGCCCTGAAAAACACCATAGTTATTTTCAAAAAGTTGCTCCTTTCACCACAAATCAAGGAGGTAACCCCAAAAGAGGATGGAAGCCCTGGTCACCACGCCACAGCCTGCTGCTGTATCACAGCGTGAGGGAGATAGGGACAGAGAACAGTAATTTTTTACAAGTGAACAGAACATTCAAATCTGCTTAAACACAGGGATTTTGTGTAACAGGATTAGTGAACTAAACCTGCTGTTCTACACATCCCAAACAAAAGTAGTTCAGCAACACAGTGGTACCATAATTGCATCAGGGGGCCTGTCAGAAAATTATTGAATAGCTGAAGCATTAGGTATTTTAAAATTTATTATATTTTGTGACCAAACTGGCAACTGCAGAGGGGTTGGGACTATATTACAGTGCAATATAAACCTAATAAAACATTTAAACAAACTCACACATCTGCAGAGAGATGGGAGGTATTATGTAATGCAAGTCATTGCTAGTGTCACCTCTCACCCCATGAGCTGCTGCAGGAGCAATGTTCAGTATAAAGTACCTCTGTGGTTTCTTACTCTGTCTCACTCACTCCAACCCCCAAAAGACACTCAAAAACTCTCCTGCATGGATGTTACTTACAAAAAGGACACCCTGGGCTTTTCAAAAATATTAATATTTAAAAACAAAAAAATGTTGAAATTAAAAACTGAAAAAATCTGGAATTATTTTAGTTTCAAGCAAACAAGTGTAGAGGCAAAGGAGATCCAAATCTCATTTCATCTTAATTCCCATACTAAGGAGGTCTTGGATACAGGTCTTTCCTTTAACTCATACCTAACAACCTCTAGAGGATTTCACTGGATTTAATAAAGAATATTCCGTGGACAAATTCTTGACCTACTTCCTAGGCTGGCATTCCTATTGTGTTTGTTCTTAGAAAATTTAACAAGAGCTCTACAGCATTCCTTTTGCAGATTGCCAGAGAGCTTATGTCTCAATTATATGCAAATGCAGATGATAATGTGTGAGGTAGGATCCACAATTTCACTCGGGGGACTACCTCAAAACCAGTCCAACAATCAACAATACTCCATCCAAACCACAAAAGACAATGAGAGATGAGTGCTTGGAATGTTTTAAAAAATTATGGCCGCCAAATTGTTTGAAGGCAGTCAGGAATGTATACTGAGTTCTCATTAGAGTTCCTCCCTGGCTGCTCTCTTCACTGCAACATATTCAGATCAGCTCCCAGAAGACCTTTGATGAAATATTAAGTTACTGAGCTGGAAAAAACAAATATCTTCAAAGTTTCATTTCTTTCATTCTTGATTTTGTACTGACCTACTCCGAGACATGACACAACATGGGATAAGAACACTCTGCAATGCAAAACAGCATAACCACCACCTTTCCTACTATTGAAAATAGCATTATTTTTGCCAGCTGGAAGCTGAGCAGAAGCTTTGTAAAATGCTGAAATCCTTTGTAGCCTGGTGGTTTATTTGAACAGATATTATCTTAGAATACTGAAAACTTCCATCCACTTTATTGTTAACTCGTTTCTTTTCAGCTTTTACTTTCTAACTTAAAAATCACAATTTCACATACAAAGGTGCAGACCAACAGCATCTACAATCCAAACTGTTAGCAGTAAAAACACTCTAAGCAGCATTATATGCTTCATCTTCCTCTGGTAGCAGCATGTCATTAGTAAGAATATTCCAACACAGGATAAAGGGATGAATGAGTGGAAAAAAATTCTACCCATAATGATGATTTCTAGGCTGATAAATTGTTCCTGAAGAACAACTCCAACACAACAATCTCTTCCCAGTTTTAAAAACATTTTTCAGAGCTATCGTGATATAAAACATACTAAAAAAAAAAAGCTGCTGAAGTCATCTAAACTCTAAGTAACTTACCTATATCTCTCCCAAATATTATTTGAATAATATATTAAAGGATAAATTTACACAGTGTCTCTTGTTTACCAGCCTATCGTAAAATCATGTTGCGATCATGGATTGGAGAAGTTTTGAACTTTTTAATATTCTGGAAGAGACCTTAAAAAGAGTTCCAGCTTTATCAGCTTATCTAATGAAACCAGCTTAGCTCTCCTATGAGACTCTTGCTCTTAAATCCCATATAGAGCAATCCCATACAGTGTAATGGAAAGCTGTTCAGTAAAGCACAGAACCCACTTGGCTTTGGGAAGAGCAATCTATAGAGGATATTAGGGATATAATGTCTCCATGACACCACAGAGTGGTGGGTGCCAGTGTTTAAGCAGGAGAGGCATTCACCAAATCTACTTTTGGACTTCTGACTGAAGAATTTCAATGTCTGTGATTGGTAAAGCTCAAATTCTCCTCCAGTGGTTTTGAAAGATCAACATGAGCTTCAAAATTACAGTATAAGACCTCATAAAATAAGCTCCTGGTCTTACAGTTTTGGGAGCTAGCCTAGCTGGACTCTGTAGGGAATGTGTTATCTCTGCTTAATCCTTTAGGCAGATCACTGCCAGCATGGTTCCCACAAGAATCTAAAATAGTTCAGGACTAGTCATAGTTTATAAGGGCATTCAAGGAACCACTGTGCTGGTTTGGGAGTACAAAAGCTCAGCATTACTGTTGCTATCTTTCCTAACCATCTCTTGCTATGGCTGCTAAGAGGGTGCTTTGTGTCAGTATTTTACGACTGTCTCTCAGCTGTCCTGCAGTTCCAAATTAGGCTTCTGTCCAAAAGGAAGGCTAAGTGTACAAAACAAAAGCTTTTAATTACCTTTGCTGACATGAAAAGATCTGGAATGCCAGTGATGCATTAGATACATTCTAGGGTGCATGTAATTTTTTGTAGTGAAAATTTTAAATACATCTATAGATGCACATTCTATAGCTCAGTATCTGAAAGTAGTCATGATGAATGTTTATGGGGAAAGAAAAATAAGAAACAGGCAAGCATAACTGATACTTCCTGGACACATTGTCCCACATCTAGCCATGTGTGACTTAAGAGAGTTTCTGGGCTATTCATGTTATCCTGAATTCAGCAGAGATCATGAATTTATGATGGTCTCAAAAAGGAAATATATTCAAATTAAATAAAGTTTTCAAAAAAGAGAAGTATAGTTCCAAACTTTCAACTCACAACAACTTTATTTAGAACCTGCTGTCAGCTGAGAAGTGTGTTAGCTTCAGTGTGAGACAGACCAGGCTTTAAAGGTTTGGGTAGCTGATGCACAACACAAATATTACAGCTAATTAATTCTACAGTTATGTATGTTCAAGTTATCTCAAAGAATTGCTAACATTCCTAATAGACAACAATCATGGTGTGTTTCTTACCAACGGATAAACTCGTATTTCACTAAAATGAAGTTAATTGCTCATTGACTTTCACTTTCTGTTGGAAAGGCAACTTTTTAAAACTTTCAGTGCAAGCTCAGTAAGTTCTTCATATCCCAAGTAAGTAAAATGGCATCTTTACTAAAGTTCCTCTGATGGAACTGCTTCTATATTTTTCTGATGTAGAAACAAACTCAACATTCTTCCAAGAGTGCAAAAGTACAAGTCATTTGATATTTGAGTACATTCTGAAATACGATCAACAAATATTTATCAATAAAAATTGCGTTCACTTTTGTAGGACAGAATATCAACGAGTTACATCTTAGAGCAATGCACAATCCAAAATTTCACAGTAGCACAGTATTGGAAAATGTATCAATAGCATTTGTTAATCATGAAACATCGGTGGAGCTGTCAGAATGAAAAAAAATAACCCAACCCTGTGAAGTAAAGTGACATCACAGATTAAAAAAAAAAAAAAAAAGAAAGATATTCAAGGAAAATGCACTTTTCTTTAAGGAGCTTAATCTCCATTAAGTGAGGGATTTTGCACCTTATTAGGACTGCAGAACTCCCAAATACAGAGCACAGACTAGCTACATAACTAGCTACTAGCTAAATAACACAAGCTACATATAGAAAATTGGTCAGCCATGGTTTTTATTGTGCACTCAAGAACAGAGAGAATCCAAGCACAAATAGTATCTCACCGTTAAAGCAAATGCCATTTACAAGACTGTGTTTTACTAAGTGTAGAAATCACACAATGTAGTTTAAAGGCTATTTTACAGTATTCTTGGAGGAAATAAATCACTGTTCTCAGTAACCAGTCTTATTCCACTGCTGTGCAATAAGCAGCAGAACAATGCAAGACTGCTGTACTTGGTGTCCTTGGCTGCTGCAAATTATATTAATTCTGGGTCAGTCAATGAAGACCCTTCAATTGATATAACAGTGTAAATCTAGTATCAACTATGAGAAGTTTAGTCTAGCTTAATATTCCTTAAACTACATATGAACTGATAACTAAATTAGTACATATAAAATTAATATACTTCTATAGGCATATATAAGAAGGAAATGACAACTGGAGTTGATGACTTAAAAAGTGTCTTCTATCCTGTTTCTCTATCATCAACCCTCAAAAAAAAAGTTTTCCTGACTGTGATTGTCAAATGAAATGTAACGATGTTGGTTTGTTTGTGAATCAGCAGTATTGATGAAAAATAGGAACAAGTTTAATTATGATTTCTAATTTTTGGTCTGCTTGTTTGAGAACCAGGCAACCGGAAGGATGCTACAAAAATATTTTTGAAATTATATGGAGACTGATACTCCTCCACAGAGTATGGAAGGAAAGTAAATATCCCATAGAATAATATAAGAGTCTATTACATTTTACAGCTTGAAAAAACACTTTAAAATATTAGATATTTCTACTGAAGTTGTTTGTTGGATTTTTTTTTTTACATCGCTTTCTTCCTTCATTTTCCACACAGTAGAAACATTAGAAATTCTAAACTTAATGACAGTATGTCAGAGGACATACCCTCTTGGGAGAAAATGAGTTCTGGAGGCATCACCAGCTAAGTCTTACACTTTCAACAACTGCTCATTACTCCAGTTAATCCAGATCCTGAATTCTGACCTGCCAGAGAACAGCACAGCACACAGCTGAGGGGGAGATGAAAATTTGGTTTTAAATACAAAGTATTCAGTCTTACCCCATGTCCCAGCAGTAACTGGAGCTGTTTCGGCAGCTGGTGGCTGCTGTGCCCGTGTGCCCACACCATCTCAGTTTCCACAAATCTTACTGGAATTCGAGCAGAGGTGAGGCAGGGGCCACTCTGGTACACACACAGGAGGAACTAACTTCTATCTGGCTTTTATGCCTGCACAGATATGCCACAGTAGTGCCTGGCAGCTTATCAGCAGGCCTAGTGCCTGCTGAGTGTGTAAGGAAAGTAACACCTGGAAATTCTCCAGCTGTTCATAATATTAGTCCTCCATCAGAGGAGGCCTGACTAAAGATTTGGAACAATTGTCTTGAAAGTGGACATGAGAAAAGTCTACAACCACAGAAGCTTATCCAAATAACAACTATGCTTCAAATCTCATTGATATTAGATACACTCATAAATGAAGAAAATCTAAGTCCATGTTCTGACTTCATTCCTGTCAATTAGACTAAGTAGTATCAACACACCAAATTCTGTGTGAGTGACATGGCTAAATCCCCACTGACTCCAGCCTTATAATCTCAGTCAGCCTGGTTTCCTGCAACAAGAAAGTAGGATTTTTTAATTATTGAGAGACTTGTTCTATTTGTACATAAAAGATACAGGACTGATGATAAGTTGGTAAGTACAGGGTTATTTAGCCCATTTGGTCCAAGAAAAACCCATCTGCACAAAAAGCTCTTCTAACAAGGGACTTTGAAACTCTTAGTTGGGGATTAAATGGCTAACTGTATTCTCATTGCCCTTTAGAAGCATGAGAAATCCAGGAAAAGAGGGTGGAGTAAGCTGAAAAGAAGTTAGTTACTCAAGAACAGTTTATGCCAATTCAAAAGAAAAATCAGAATTCCTTCCAAAAACAGGGAGTTTAAGTGAAAGTCACAATCTGTGTTTAGACCATTTGCGTGGGATTTCATGTTGAGGAATGTATTTGCTTACTTTTCAGGAGAAGCAGCCATACTTACTGTAATCCCTCAAATATATGAACTCTATTAAAACACATTTCAGTAGCACAGCCCAGGAATTACCACTCCACAGCACAATTTTGTACAGAGCCACTTACAATGGGGCTTTCCTTCTTCCCTTTGAACATTTCTTTCTCCTACAAGTAGGGCTGTGGGGACCATCCCCAAGATCCACCTTTGAGAAGGGTTTTCTTACTTAGGCTTCTGCTCATTTATAAATGACGTCTCACTTGTCACTTTAATAATATCAGGGCTCTAAAGAAAGGGCCCAAAAATTTAAATTTGTTCTCCCTTTCCCAGAGCTTGCAAGACAACAACATTGAGCTTGAGTCTCAATAAACATAAAGATGTTGTCACAGAGAATCAGAACTATATGACAGAAGGTATTCCCTGAAACAGCTCCCAAAGGTTTGTTGTTTTGCCAGCCAGTGGAAACCAGAGTCCCAGGCTGGCTGTCTCAGTTCCCTTGGCAGTGTTTGGTGAGAGACTTCAGGAAAGAGTCCTCAAAGGGAAAAAGTTGGGCGTGGAGCCGTGTAAGAGTCATCTACAGCAAATGCCTTAGAGATGGATTTGCTTTACTCCTGAAACCAGAATATGTGAACATAACACGAATAGAATTGCAGCCAGTAAAGCTACACCAGCAGCATATGTGCTGTGCTTTCCAGCAGGGACACGTCAGGACTGGGGTGCAGACACAGCCAGCCCAGAGTCCGAGATGGTGCTGCAGATGCTCCCCTAAACACTTCCCTCTGGACTACGGAGGAAAGTGGAATTCCTTCTCCCTCACCCACCCACTACCCACGTGCAGAGCCAGAGCTCACCAGCCTTTCTGACCCAGTGATTTCAACCCACATCTATTGGGTCAGGCAGGATGCAAGGACGAGGAAAGTAAAGGGAGGAAAACAGTTTATTGATTTTTCATGTTAAGCTGATCCATTTGAAGGAAATGCTCATCAGGCCAGCAGAGGGAAGAGAACACAATTTTTCCTTATTCCTAGAGACGTGCCCAAACAACCAGACTAGAGTATTTTCCTCTGGTCGTTCATAAACACACACACACACCAGTGACTCATAACTGCTAATTAAAATCAGATGTGGATGATTCCATAGATAGCCAGAGGAAATGAACCAGTGAAAATACAGGTCCTATGGTTTTCTGGCATAGTCAGATAACAGAGTGGGCATTTGGAGATTAAAAAACTGTATTAAGAAACAAAAGATGGCTCTTATTTATGCCTTTAAAAATTGACTTTGTGACCTAGGCCAGAGCTCACATCAATACAGGAATACATGAAATTCCTGGGGCTTCTCAGGGCTCAGAGGAGCCCAGGGAAAGACCACTGCAGGTTTTCTGGTACAGGTATCTCTTGGAATTTTGCACAGCTAAATTCCATTCCAAAAGATGGAGAAATTTATCCCTGTTGTTACACCAACTTTAGACAACATTCTTGCCAAGTTCTAAATTATCACAGGGGAAGAGAAAGCTTTAACTAAAGTGCCTGAAAGGCCATAAAAAAATCTAGCAAAACAGAGTATTTTTCTGGCATTCTTAGGTTCACCTCCCATGCACAAGTACACCTAAAAAAGAATCTCTGATCAATTGAACAAAATCAATGTGACATTAATAAAAACTCAGCTTTTTCCTATCTTTTGGAGGCAAAAGAGCATTGTCCTCTCTCTTCAAGACAAACTGTCATAAACTAGACTGGCAATAGCCTGGCCTTCAGAGTATCTTACATTAAATATGTTAATACTGCTTTTATCATTAATTATATTTTTGCATTGCAGAAATTCTATTTTTCTTTTGGATTCTTATTTCCCATAAATAACTTTCTTTAAGTTATATATGGCTTCATATGTGCTGTGCACATCCAACAACAGAACAATGGGTGACTCACTCCTTTTCTGTCACTAGATTGAAACAGATCTGGCATTTCATGTCAGGAGAGGAGCTGATTTGGTGCAATTTCCCAGCAACAATTTCTTGTTCTGCTTGGAGTTTGCCATCATAGTCCCTGCCTCACCTTGTATCGGGATCTGGGAGACAGCAGGTATAAGAGAAGGCATAGTTTGTTAGCTTTCTACCACACAGGGAATATTTTTTCCCTGTGAAAACTCCTAATCCTAAGTGTTCTTGGTCCTGAAAAACTCCTCAGCAGGATGGAAAATACAGTCTTTGGTTTTGGTACAGATTCTTTTCCTCAAGTTTGGACTGTACATCAGTTTTGATTGTCCATAAATGTCAAAACTAAGCACCTGTAATGTTCTGCACATTTTATACCCTCTGAAAGTTTTGACTTCAGAGGGTATAAAAAAAAAACTGACACCATTTTATGACATGTAATAGTTATTTCCAGAGCAATAAAAAGAATTTTCTACTCAATAGCCACCTCTGACGCATGGAATAAGCCCTGAGCAAAATTAGGTCTCTGATATGTCAATACAATATATTAAGTAGAGATTAATGAGCTTGATCTTAGTCTTTAGGTTAAATAATTGATGCACTTACAACAGTCCTTCAAGACAGCTCTGACAAATATTGTGTGTATTATTCAATGTTAATTTTAGTTGCACTACTGACTTTTAGGAGATTGACTCTGTTAAACATGTATGAGTAACAAAAAATGCAAACTGTCATTATTTAGATTAGTGTGCCAAGACTAAGCTGTTTTAAGCATAAGCAGAAGCATTCAGTATCACAATGCTTTCTGCATGGTCCTGCAAAGTTCTTTGGAAGAATTAGACACAAAATAATCACACAAATCCTGAAGTTGTAATTTGTGATTAGAAGTAAAGTGCTACAAAAACAAGAGTCTGTTTGATTTTGCCTCCCTATAATAAGAGGAAATGGCAAGTGTGTGTTTAGGGGAGATTTAAAACTAAAAGTCTGCTGAGTTTCTTTACCAGTCACAAAGGTATTTCAACAATCTATTGTTTTATATTACATTATAAATAACCTAAAAACCCATTATGTTTGGAGGTTTAATGAATAAATCACTGTAGAAAGTGCTGCTCATCATCAAACATAATTTTCACTACACACATCTCTTGTAACTTCCTGTGTATCAGCCAGCATATCCCTTTACTATTATTCACACAGAATTTTTTGAGAATGATAGAGCACAATGGTATCATGCTGCCTCATCCACTGATAGAGTTAATAAAACATTAATGTTGTAGCAGTTTAAAAAAAAACAAGTTTTGGTCCTAACCCTTTGAGTGGAAGTGTCCTCAAGCACACTGCCATTGACAAAACCCCCTGATTTTGAAAGTTATTTTTTTCTCGTTAGCAAAGTATAGCCTAACAGTGCCTTTACTGTAGTCTTGCATGAAAAATAATAATTTTTCTGTACTTTTCCTATGACAAATTTATTTTTCCTATATGCTTTTACTGGCTGGTGCAGCTGGCATGGCTTGACTGACAATGAGCCAGAAAGATGTTGAGTGTAGGGAAAACTCACAGCTCTCCCAGCTGCTGGCACAGGGGAGGGGAAGAGCACAGCAGAAGTGATGCATTCAAGCACAGCCCTGTGAGTTAGCATTCCCTGCCTGCCAGTTTGGGAACACCACTGCCAGTGCATGCAAATTCAGATTATTCACACCCCTGTAAACTAAGAGAAGGTGCTGGAAACTAACTGCACAGAAAAGCCCAGCAAAATGTTTTAAGTAATCATCAATTGTGTGAGCAAGTGAGTGCTGTTATTTGAGCCCAGGGTTTTAAGAGGTGAAGTTGATTTGCAAACTAAAATGCACTATCATGCCTAAAACAAAACCTGCTAAGGATGTTTACAGCACCTGTAATGTTTTACTGGGTTTTCTTGCCCGAATAGAATTATACCCCTATCAGGACACCAATCTGATGTATACTTATCATTTATGAGAACACCACTGAATCACAACAGTAGTTGAGTTGTTGAGTCTTAGGGAGAGCACCTTAGTAATTCTGTGTGGTGATAGACTCTATCAGGTGATACAATGCCAAAGGAAATAGTAAAGTTGGTGGTACTGAACAATAAATTTGTATGACAACAACTCAAATCTCCGGAGTCCCAGTTCACTACAAGCTGGGCATTAGTGATTTGAAGGTATCAGTACCTATGATTTGAGTTTTAACATGACATTCAAAAAAATTTTGTGAATTTTCATCTGCACATATGAAGAGGAAACACCAAAATATCTCTCAGGTAAACAGGCTCCTCTGCTTTTTAAACAAATCCTAGTTACACATGTGCCTTCAGAAAAGTTAATTAGAAAATGTTCAGGAAGTGAAACCACTATTAAAGAACTATTATCGTGCTTTGCAAAAACCAGAGGAAAACCCCATTGTCAGATGAGACAAAAATAGTTCTGAATCAGTGAAGTTGAATAAGAATGAATGCGTGGTTCTTCTGATCTAAGAAAGCCCAGCAGACCTAATAATGACACAGGACAACATTATAGGTGATAGCACAAACATACAAGCAAGATGAGCTAATTATCCAGTCTGACAAGTGCCCAGGAATTATTTTTCTTCTTACTTCAGTGGAGCTCAGTAAGCTATGAAATCCAGGAGAAAAACAAAAGCATACTCTAATGAGAAGCAGATACCAATTCAAAAAGAATTTATCTCAATAAATGCTAAAGTAGACATGGACAGAAGAACACACACATTAAGAGCTAAGGCACTTTCTTTTTGGAATCTGTGATGACAGAAACCAAGATGAATATGACACTATCTCACTGGCCTAGGTTTAGTTGCAAGCAGTGCTGGCCAAAAAGTGCATTTAATAGAGTATATCTAAGAGCCAGTCCTACATGTGTTTGAAAAGGAAAGGCAGGAAGGAATACAGAGAGATCTTCTGCAACCACAATCAAGTAGATACCAGAGCTAGAAGTGGAAAAGCTTTAGAAACTACATTACTTGTGATATTTTTGAGAAGCGGGAAATGACAAGTAAGTTCTGTGGCAAGGAGTTTATTTTAATGGAACAGCAGTAAAAGGAATGACACAGTGGAAGCGTTTTGTGTGGTCCTGTTCATATTTTCACTGGATGGACAGAGTGCTGATTCCACCATAAGCTTTTATTAACAGCCAAATCCGACAAGATGTGATTTTAAGCTAAAATATATACATATATAAATTGTTTATTATTTAAATTTCAAAACAAGCCTAGCATTCAGACTTAGAACTAAGCTCTTGCCAATTTTATAGTACATAACACTACGAAGGTTATGTATCAGTCTAAACATTTCTCAGTGTACTGTGATGTGAAAACAGTTAGGGTCTTTTCCCCTCCTCCTTTCTTAAACATACTCCTCCTCAAAATTTTGCTTTTTGGTGTTACTGAAACGCAATATTTAATTATCAAATCACAATGTTTCTACTCTCAGTTGGCTTTACATTCTACACAAGTTTTGCCAACAGCAAAATGCTGAAGAACTTAATCACCAAAAAATGTACAAAGGGCAGCAACAAATAAATCCATAAGGTCCATTCAGTTCAACAACCTGTCCCTGACAGGAGCCCAGGGAAGTATCCACTGGGTTTTTTGATATTTTTGAGCACTTTCTAGTGCTTTGGAGGGTGCTCTGAACAGCAAAGAAAAATCTTCACCTAACACACACACATTCCTTTTCCCACATTTGTTGTCCCCTGTAGTCACTGTGTTTCTCCAAATTCTTGTTTCCCTTATCCTTTTCCAAGCAAAAGTTGTTTGGTCTTGTTATGGCTTGACACCATCCTGCTCCTTGAAAGGCACTGGTATAGACCAATGCCAGCAAGCAATTCCCAAGGGAACAGTGTAAGAGGAAAAGAATGTAATGGTATTTCATGCAGTACTCCAGAAATCTCCAACAATTTATGGCCTTTCTTTTAGATTTCATAATCTTCAAAGAAATTTTCTTCTGTGAATTTGTTCAGTCCTGTCTAGAAACTATGAAAAAGCTTAAAATGTCTCCAACCTGCTTCAGCCAGATTTAAGCCACACAGCTTAAATACAGCTTTAAGAACAATATACTTTTATTTATTTTGACCTTCTGCTGGCATAACCTGATATCCTCTCATTTTTGTACTGAAAAGACAGGGAGGGGGAATCAAGTCAATCTCTACTCACTCCACAGTATTCGTGATTTTAATCAGTTCATTTGACAGTGCTCAGTTTTTAGCAGGCTGCTTTTGAACAGGTGTGTGAAGCAAGGAATTACACTCAGAGAAGGGATTTGTCTTGAGGTAGCACTCTTTCTATCCCAATTCACCCACCCTGATGGTAATAGGAGCTACCATGAATTAAGTGGGGAAAGACTTTCTATGCCTTAATTATCTACCAGGATGAACAGACTGGCTTGGGTTGTTTTTTTCTTTGGCTGCTCTTACTTGGGTTGAGTGCTTCAGGACCACCAGAGCACAAAAAAGCTCCATATGATCCAAATTTTCTTTGTCAAGTACTTTCTTGCCTTCAGCAGAGCTTTTGCATTTAGGAGGAGGAGATTAGAAGCTCCTGATAGCCCAGATGTGCCCTGGTATTTGAAGGCCAGACAGATATTCATACTTTGAGACAGTAAAGATGGTTGAAAGGTCTATCTAGCAAAGAGAACCTTGCATGACAGAAAATACTGGCTTTTTAACACTTTTTAATAGATTGGGCATGTTACAGCCTCACACCAGGAATCAATAACCATCAAATAGGCCAAAAAAAGGCCTGCAGTAATGAAGGTATGCCCGGGTTGAAACCCACTGCAAACCTAAGGGGAGGGGGTCAAGAAAGAAGAAAGAAAAGTTTAATAATGACACAGCTTGAAAAACAAGAGTGTGAATCAGCCTGGCTCACACGAGCAGCTCAGGAGAACCGGGCAGGAGGAGCTACTCTGCTCCTTTTATTACCCTACAGACTGCACACTGGGGAAGCAGATTCACAGCAGGGTGCAGCAGACAGTACTAGGTTAAAACCCTCTCAAGAGCTCACCCTGGGACACTGCTACTCCAGCACAAATCCCCCCTGGAAGCTATAAAAAAAGCATAAAAGAACAGAGATATTTTCAGTACAAATACCCTTGGCAGGCTGTACCTATACAGAAAGATACTTCAACTAGACGGGGGAAGCAAATAAATTATTTTAAAAACTCTGAGTTTATAAAACCCAAATAAAAATAGCTATTCTAATATACTGAAGCTTAGCTAGTTTCTGTAGAGAATGAATTTTATACCAAATGGGAAGGTCCACACAAAGTGACAAAGCACATTGCCCAGAAGATGCTATTTGGTGAAATGTGAAACATTACCCAGGGTTCATTCCCTCACAAATCTCTTCCGAGTTTCTCAAAACTTAGCCAAATTGCAACTCTGTTAGCTGAAATTTCCCATACCAGCTGTCCGCCTCAGGCTGAATTTATTTTTGAAAACTCCAGCCAAAACTATTCAGCCATTTCAGAGAAATACTCTCACAATCTTTTATTTGGAAACTTTTAGCACTCGAATGCTTTAGAGTTTCTGAAATTAGATGGGAACAGAGAGAGAGTAGGAGATCTACATAGAACCATTTAGGAAAGTCTGCCCAGTTCTGGCCAAGCCTAAAAACACAGACCCCACAGAACAATCCTGAACATGATCTGGTGTGAAGCTACGGGGCAAAGTCAACCTTTTGCTGTAATAGCTGCTTTCAGGTATTGTACTGGGTTGAGTGTTATAACCAAAAGCAGAAAAATCTCTCCCCTGTGCTCTCAATAATCTCATCATCTGTGACTTCAGCAGGATGGGAAGAGAGCTGACAGGCAGAATATGTATTATGCAATGTGGGGAGGAAGCGTGTGGTATTAGTTGGGACCAGCTGGGAACGAAAGGAAAATCTTCAGGATTAGTGGAGGGAAAATGGAAAATTAGGGGATTTGGGGGGCATATTGAGAAAATGAGTAGTGGGTGAGAAAATGTATGACTAAATAGGATACCAAATGCTGCCACAGTGACTGGGAAAGGGACAGAGACAGAGTTCTGGGGAAGGAAAATGGGGTGAGGGGAAAACTAAAGCCTAGGGTGGAAAAGCACTCAGAGATGAGACTGGGGCCAGTTTGAAGTCTGGGTAGGAAGCAAGCACTGCAAATGAGCAAAGCAGGGTCCAGACAATGACTTCTAGAGAAAAAAAATAAGGGCTGCCATCAAGCCAGAGAAGTCAACTAATTGAATGTAAATTTTTGTCCCCAGTAAGTGAATTGCATTGTTTTTAAGGGAAAGATTTTTTTTTTTTTTTTTTTCAGGTTCTTTCTTGAGCTGAATGGAATGAATGATGCAAGCAAGCCTCTGCCTTCAGCAACATCTGAGAATGCTGGGTACTTTCACTAATACTTTAGAAAATCTGAACCAGAGCTTTCAGAGTAAATCCTCCAAGAAAGACAATGAGTGATCACCTATGAAAATATTCAAGTGACTTTGCTAGAGTCATTGTGTGGGAAAATAAAGATGGAGTCCAACTTTCCAAACCGCAATCTGTCTTAATCAAAAAACCATGTCCTCCCTTTCTGCAAGACTTCACCTCATTCACTCCCTACTTTTCAAATTTCCAGAAGAGCCAGAAGTAATAGACTCCTTCTGCTATGTTATTTTGATTCACTCCTAAAATAAGGTGGGGAAAAAAGAACACAATCATACACAAAAGGCAGCATGACTTATGAGAACAGGAGGATTACACAAACTATCCAGATAATCCTGATTTTTGACAACATAGATAAGTCTGTCATTGCAAACTTCCCAAGACATGTATATCAATCTTTTTCCATTTAATATGCAAGAACTGACTCTCTCCTGGCTTGCACGGCTCCACTGGTTTAACGAGGTTGCCTTTGCTTTATGTAAACAGGAGAACACAGTTAATTCTTCTACGTGGAAGACATGAAAACTGCAGTATCTGGACAAAAGCAGTCTAAACAGCCATTTATATACTCAAAAAATATTTGAGTGATCCAGGGATAACACAAACACTTTGTTGGTAAATATCATAGACAAATAATTTCCCGTTTTTTCAGGTATACCCAGATGAACTTATCTCCTTTTAGAAGTACAACTACTTGATAAAAAGCCTTCAAAAAATATGAAAACGAAGGAAACAAAAAAACCCCATCACAAACAAGGAAGAATTAAAAGTAAATTGTTACCACAGGTAGAAAAATGAGGTTAGGGAAGAATTAAAAAAAAAAAAAAACCCTAAAAGAAAAATTATTTTTTTATTACCTACCTTAAAAAACTACATTGAATAATCAGAGCATGGAAATACAGTAGGACTGGGAATGTGGGATACAGCAACATCTGAGCACATGTGCTCCCTCTGAGATTTACATCTCTACCAACTAGGAAGGTTTAGAATAACTTGAGACTTAGTTGAAAAGCAACAGATTATAAAAACTCCTGGTTTTTCAATAAATTAATGATAGAAAATCAAACAAAATGAAGATATACATAAGTTGTACTAAAATATGAGCTATCTCTGCTAGAAGATTAACAATAGCCTGGAAGCTTCCAGTAAGATTTCAGTTTAAACCTTTGTCTCACTAGTATTCCCACTGGTTTTCCAATGGAAAAATGCACCTTCAGCAAGTGCTGTAATTCTCCCCTGTCAACTGCCAAATAATGGGAAATAGTACCAGATAGAACAGGTAAAGAAGCATAACATCCAAAATATCTAAGACTAGTCTCAACTAAATGTAGAATAAGCTTCAATACTGAATACAAGAGGTCACAAGATCCTGGCCTAGAGTAGGTCTTATATTAAAAATCACACTGCATTTAAAGATAAAAACCTTGTAAAAAATCAAAACTCACACCAAACAAAACATGAGGATTCAATTAAATACAATTGAAAGATTAGATTGTATGGGTTTATTTGTTCCTAATAGAAATTCTCTTCAGAGATGTGTGCCCCAGATTAAAGATTCTACTCTGAAGCACCAGAACAAACAGCTCTTTATTTTATATCGATTTTCAGCAGCAACAGGAGAGAAACCTGAAGCAGTTGTGTAGAAAAACAGGTAAAACCTTTGCAAGAGAGCAGTAAGCTCACCTTTTACTTGAAATTTCTAATCAACTTAAGCAAAGAGAGAAACACATTTTTAAAGGAAATGCACAAATACAGAGAACAAGATAATTCCTTTCCTGAGGTGTTTTCTAATTAAAATGCCCAGACATTACTTTGTCATAAATTATATGCTTGTCATGGTAGCGTTTTTCCAGGGTGAATGAGACTCCTTTATAGAAGCTTTCCTCTCTGCTGCTTCACATTACAGATTATATGCCAGTACAAAACTATGGTAAATATTGAAATGAAACAGCCATTAGGAATTTTGTTTAGATCATTTTGCAAGCTAGACAATTGTCACCTACACAATATCACTCATATACTCAAGAATATTAAATATTCAAAAAGTGAAGTGTTGCAGAGCTCTGATGTTTTTCTCTTATACAAGGAATTTTTACCTTCTAATTGTAAAATATTTCAACAAATTACATGTTCATTCTACATTGCATGTGTATGGAATTTACTCCTAATTTTGTATATTGAAAGAAGCATTTGAGAAAGAAACTTCCAACACTGCTCCAGGTTTGCCTCTTTTTATCTGTATAAGCAGGAAGTCACTGATCCCATTTCATTTCCTTAGAGTATTAAATATTGGTTAAACTGTTCCCCTATAGTTATTTATAATTATTATTATAATCATATAGTTATTTATAATTAACAGCAGTAATTCACTTTATTGGGATCAGAGTTCAGGTATTTAATGTTTCCAGGGATCCCAAACTTACTTTTTCACTTCATATATAATTATGTCTGGATTATATCTTCTAGTAGCATCAAATATTAGCATAATTTTCATTACCTGAGCTTTGGGGTTGGGGCTTTTTTTTTCCATTCTTCCATTAAACTAAGCCATGCTAATACTGTTGACTGCTGCAAGAGAGGTTTATTCTGTGGTGCAAATGGAGAAACTGTCACAGGCAATTGTTAGGCTGACGTAAAACAGCTCGTTGGAATGTCAACCTGGAGTTACAGCAAATATGCCACGTGAAGGATGACTTTCAATTTGCTTCCATGAACAATGTTTAATGATGCTTTATACAGCTTTATAAAAGCACCTTAACACCTTTCTGATCTAAACCAGAACACTTAAGTATTCCAAACCAACAGCAGACCACCCAATACCTTTGCCTGGAAGCCTCAGCAACCCCATCTTTAGAGGGACATACTCTTAATACTATGAACATTTTAATTGCATTTAGATTACTATCTCGTGCTCCAGCAAAAGAAAATATTGCATTTAATTAAAGAAGTAATGTGGTAGTTAAATATTAAATAAACAGCTATTTCTGTGTATACATGCAAAGGAATGCAAAGCATTCTTGTAATCAATGCATCAGTGTTAATCAACCATTAACACAGAATGACAAAATTCAGGAATAAGAGCACAAAGGTTACCAGGAATTAAACAAGTCAGGCTCTGAAAGCACAGCACTGCACTGCTTGTTATAACCATGGGCTCTTCAGAGCCCCAAACCTCTACTTCCCCCATGCAGGCAAGCACATGCTGAGGTCAGTCTGGGTCATCCAGTGATCCCAAAGAATTCAGATACATTCTCCTAAAGAGAATAAGCAGAGCTTACTGGTAAATTCCTGAAAAATATCCACTAAAAATTATCTCCATAATTCACTTACACAGCAAAACACAGTATCTATGATGACCATTTATTCTTTCATTTAGACCTGGCAGAGCAATGAACTCTTGTGTATTACTAAGCAGACCCATCCTGAAAATACAGCTTATAGAAAAACCCACTCACCTTTTTTGAAGCAAAGACACATATTCGTGGTTGACAAATGGCTAAAGACTTTGGGATTTCCTGAGAAGTCTACTAGAGTAGCTTCTGACTCTCCTTTCTTTACAGGGTGTAGTACAATTCAGCTCTAATTACTAGGTCCAGTCTTATCACCCTGACTCACTTCAGGTGACATGAATTGCCTGAGCACCTGTTTCTCGTGCAGTGCTTGAGTCCAGGCAATTACAATTACTGCTGGCTACTGCTGTGTGAAAGGTGGGGATTTATCAGGCAATGATCTAATGCCTAGAGCTGTGGCTTGCCCTATTAGGTGAGGCAACAATTTGCCTTCCCAATATCCGGTAGCTCTCCATGGTCCTTCAGTCTCTTCCATCACTTCCTTCATTATGCCCAAGTCCATGAGTTTTTGCCAATCAGTACTGGCAATCTCAATATCTTTTTCTAACATATAAGCAGATTTCAAGCCTAAATAATGTTTCAATTATTTCTCTTAAACTGTTTTAACACAGGTGAAGAAAAACAAGTACTAACAGTAGGACTCACTTCAGGGAGGTAAGAACAAGCACCAAGGCTCAGGTGAAGAGTTTCAGTGGCACATCTATAGTCAGAGTGCTGGCAAAAGCATTTCCACTACAGACTAAACAAGAACAGCAAAACCCAAAATACAGTTTAAACTTTTAAATGGAATTACATGCAGAAATTGCATTACTGAAAAATTTGTCTTTGAAACAGGATCATTATCTGAAAATCAGCTTCACAGTGAAAAGAGAAGATAGACAGTGATGATATGGCTTCAACATCCAGCTCTGCCAGAGATTCCCTATGTGAATTTAAACAAAATATAAATGTGTTGATGTTCTCCATTTTAGAAACCACGAGCAGCAAATACCTCTTTTCTCCCTCTCCTGCCATCTGCCTTTTTTATTTACACTGTGGTGCTAAGAAGACACACAGACATGACTGAGTCAAAACACAGGTACTGACCTTCATTTCAACACGAGCTCCTCAAGATCCTGGTGACTCAGTTACCTCCCTCTTAGTGTCTGCAAAATTAGCTAAAGTTTCATTAAAAGGAAGATTTTTACACTAGGAATCAAATTTCTGTTCTTGACCTTCCAAGAAAAGGTTTTAAACCCCCTAAATTACTACTATTTGAAGTGATGAGTCAGATCACTTCCAAGTCATGATTTTTCAGGACAAATACATCTTCCATGTTGTCTTTCATTTATTCCAATATTACTTGTACTACTTGATATTTATCAGGTGCTTCTTACACAAGAGAAAAAGAGAAAGTGATACAATTCCAGGCAACTGTGTGTCTGAAAACAATGAGCAAGGAAAAGAAGCAGCAGCTAAACACAACATACATTTAAGTAACTTCCTGAATGACTTGGCAGCCCAGTTTGTTTATCCCAATTCAAATGCTAAGCACCATATTCATACACAAAGGCAGCAACTTACTTCAGTTTCAGACACACTCATTCTAGGATCTCATCACTTAAAAATCAGCAGCCTTATGTGACCAAGTGCCAAAAATGTTAAAAAACAAATGTACTACCACAGATACTAAATACCAATGCAATGCAATTGTTACAAAACAGCACAGAAAAGATTTCATATGGATTTAGAATGGCCACTGCACTTGTTTTCAAGAAAGTACAGATTCCTTCCCCAACAGCAAAGCTTGACATAACCCAGTTTACCATGGGTATCATGGGTTCTTAAAACCACTTGAACGCAATCTGTAATTTCAGAAGAGCAGGATAAGTAGTCAAGCTGCATTTGAGCTTATTCAATGACACTGCCAGAAATTACTATTTCAAATTTTTGATACAAATGCTGGCCACAATCCTGTATGAGCATCCATGTCCTGGAAAAAAAAAAAAAAAATCAATAAAAGCTAGAATAGCTCTCTAAAGATCCAAAAATTATGCCTGATGATAGCAGGACAGAAATAAGAACAACAAGACTGTGCTAACGGGCTTGTTCCTAGTTTACTGGATAATGTTTGGCACAAGAGCAGTATTAGTCTAGATATAACACTTGCAGAGTGACATGTGAAAAGATAAATGTTACTGACCAAAGCACAAAATTACCACAGAATTATCTGTGGTAGAATCCTTAAGTAGGAAACAGTGGCTTGACAATGCAAAGCTAGGATGGATAACTGCCATCTTGACTTCTGGGAGAAAACCAGGAAAATTCCATGCCTAATAATCTCCTTTCTCAAAAACAATCCATAACTTACCAAAAGTAACTAGATAAATCCAGGAGAGGTATGTTGTTGTTTTTTAAACAGAAAAATATGAAGTAGACATCAAAAGTACATGACTTGCTTCAATTAAGTGAACAGGAATGTACAACTCCCTGACACTATACAAGAAAATCCAAAGACGTGACAGACTTGGTGAAAGGCACAAGTTCAGCCAGCTTCTGCTGGACAGGAATTCTGCACTTGATCCATCCTCTACAGGAAAAGGTAAAGTACCATTAAGGTCCTCCTGAAATGATTGAATCCACATTTAAATAGAAACCCCAAACTAGTCCTGCACTTCTCTACAAGGTTCTTTATCAGGAAATGCCCTGTTTAATGACCCTGCTAAATACTGTGGAGTTTAGCCACAGATAAAGCTTTTCAGTAAACAACTTCATCAAGTATATAAAATAAATTTCAACAGTTAAATCTTCCTCCTTCTTCAACAACCTTCCCATTTTCCTCTATTTTACCTCCTTTCTCCTCTGCAGGATGATGTATCATTGTTTGATGAGCCTCCATTATTATTAGCCTGTCCTTGCTCACAATTAAGAAGAATGACAACAGCTTTCCTTGGCTGAGATTAGTCTAAAACTGACCATCAGCTTTCATGGTACTACAAGGAAGAATGGGTTTGATCAGTACCAAACATTTTAAAAGAAACCTTTGTACTTCAACAACCTCTCTCTAAAATCTACTCTTTTTTTAGAAGATTAAATACCTAGATTATGAGACATTAGTAGAGGTGTTAAATACTCGTACTTACACCAAGCAGACAGAACACACATTTTCCTTGCAATGCCCTTTACTTTAAAACACACATTAAAAGAATTCTGTACTCTGAACATGAGATTACTTGTGTTACACTCAAGTTCCCAGTACTTTAGAAGGTGCATTCGACCACCACATTCATTCCTACATTGCTGTAGGATGCCAGTTTTCCTAAATCACCTATTTTCAACAGCTATCATGTTCTAGATGACCTACACTCAGTGTATCTATATTAATGTATATACTAAGTTGAATAATTTGGAAAGGCTTGGTTTTCTTTGTGTCATTGTCATCTTCACTGCATTATCAGTCACTAGAACAGGCTCCCCAGGAAAATGGTTATGGCACTAAGCCTGTTAGAGTTCAAGGAGCATCTGGACAACATTTAGTCATATGGATTAGTTTTAGGTAGTCCTGCAAGAAGCAGCAAATTGGACTCGATGACCTTTCCATGTCCCTTCCAACTGGAGATATTCTGTAATTCTATGATTTACTTTGCAGAAGGCTAAATCCATGCACACAGCCACTGAGCAGAAACAACCCTCTAGAGAAAAGGGTCCAACACATTAGCATAGGTAATAATGGGAAAATACTAATGGTAATCTCTTTAGATCATGTCTGTTCAAGAAGAGGAGCAAATTTTAAAGAGCAATTTTTAGGTGGAGGAATGAACTATTTCCATGCATGATCATTAGGGGAAGAAATCATCCCCCAAAACACCTGTATTATATCCAATAAATTATTGATTCCCACACAGTCAAATGCATTCTTTTAAGAGTGCCTGGATTACTTTTTCCCCTCTCAGAGAGCACAAGAGCACTCAGACTCCTAGAAAAAGAAACAAAATTACACACTTCAACATACTGTAACACAAGATCAGCTTTATTTCAAAACTGTACAAAGTATAAACATAAAGATATAATTACACTGAAGTAAACCCTGCTCTTTAAGTATCTGAATACTTCAGCAATTATACGGTCATGAAAAAATACCTTTATTATTCCTCATGAGGAAATTTTATCTGATGGAGCGATACATCATGAAATCAATTGTTGTACATCTGGGAAATTTACCTATGGAGCTCTCTTCCACAGGGGTGTACACTTTGATTTGCCTCATGTGAGTGTCTCTTCCATTTTGGTGATTTGCTAGAACAGCAATCTGGATCATGAAGGTGCGAATGGGCTTCTTGTGAGTATCTGTTAGAGGAACATGGATCCAGCCACTGGGTTCCACTAATTCCAGTTGCTGCCAAAAACAAGACAGAAGAGCAAAACATTCAGAAACAGTTCACATGCTTTATCTAAATTATCACATATTAAACCCATTTAATAAAGCTGTCTTGTTAATCAGATTTTAGTTACTTTTTCAAGATAATTTGAAATAACAGTTGAATACTCATAGCTAATTTACTGCTTGCATAAATGTATACAAATTAATTTGGTTGTCTGCAGCTGTGTTTGCTTTTGCCTTTCAGAATCTACTCCTCATTTTGTGCCCTAATCTTAAAATAAAAATCAATATAAAAGAATACAGACTTCAGAATAAATTTAAGAAAGTAAAAGTGTAGCATCTGGACCTTCTTACTGAAGAACAATGCTCAAAGATGACAGTATATGCATTTTAAATTGTTTTATCTAGGCACTCTGAAGTACAATATACTAGAGTGACTTATGCAGGAAACTAAATGTACACAAAGTTCTAGGTTTTCAGAAATTCCTTAGATTATTAAGGGGAGTGGGGAAGAGGAAAAGGAAGGTGACAAGAAAAAAACAGAGGATACCTCAAACTTCATCTCATGTATCAAGACCAATTAATAATTGCTGCACAGCCATTAGATCACATTCTAAACACATCTGATTTGCCTTTTATACAACATAGCCAGTGTGATATGACGATTTTTTCTTTTTCAATTTTAATCCTACACAAAGCAATGTCAAGGCAAGCAAAGAACTGCATTTTTTTAACTCTAAACCACATCACTGACACAACAGATTGCTGAAATCAAACTGGATGCTATGCAGAACATGGCAACAGCTTTTGTTTAAAGCTAGCTGCCCAACTTAAAAGCACAGCTCAAAATACACATGGAAGAGCACACAAGTAAACAGAAGTCTTGAGGGGGAAAGAAAACAAAACACAAAACAATTGTCCACTAGCAAGTGGATTCACACAGCTAAGCAAATAAGAGTGGTGTTCTTAGCAGCTGAGTTCCCCTAAGGAAGATGAATGTGCTTCAAAGTTCCCATCTTTCTCCCAAAAATACTGCATGGCACATCCTGTCAAATGCCTTGTTTATGCTGAAGCTTTCAAGAGACCCATCTGAGAGCTACTGGTTCAGAGGCAGCAGACACCTTGAGAAAACAACCCAAAAAAACAAGTAAAAAAGTTTGATGACTACTTCAGCTTAAAGTAGCAAACAAAAAAATCTTTTACACCTCCACCTTAAAATAAAGAATAAGAAAAAAACCCCAACAAATAACCAAAACGCAAAACTCTCCACTGCTGCAGACTCTCCAACAAATTATTTCCAAAGCATTAAATTCACTAAACCTTAGCAGCAAATCATTTCACTCTGGGAGCCAGACATTTCCACAAGCACACAGTCACTTATTTGTTGCAGCACTGTCCCTTTCAAAAAAACTTTTTTTTTTTTTTTTTGCATAGGAAACTTCAGGTAATGGCTGAATTTACAAGGGGATAAAACAAAGATGTCTTGTTGAAGCAGCTTTACAAAGGGGAAATTTATCATTGTGAGGTGGCAGTAAACAGCTTAAACAAGGACACTTTCCATCTTCACAGTAAACAAAGGAGGATCCTCCTAACACTTTATTCAACTACTACTAAGGTCAAGTGACTGTGATTTTGAAGAGAATTACAAGGCTATTGCTAATTAAACTTGCATTTTAATATTACCCTCAGCATTTACAAATTTTGACCATTAATTCAAAGTGGAAAATTTGAGTTCAAGGGCTAAGATACTGAGATTTTTATGCTTAGATCAGTATGAAATAGATTAGTTAACACTAAGTAACTTTTAGTTAAAAAAAAAGGTAGGAAAGATAAAAGTATGGCATACTTTCCAATGCTTTGTTTCATCTCTGATCAAAGGAGGTCGTTGTATGTTCTATTTACAGCATGTTATTTTCCAGTCCTGCTACAAAGGCAACCAGTTTCTCCCTGCATCTTTCTACAGAGATGGGACAAGTCATTCCCTCACCTGTAAAACTGGCAACTGAGGCATTAGGTTAATTAGACTAAAAGGTTCCCTAGCTCCAGATGTCAAATTTCACATCCTCTGAGCTGGTTTTTACTGTCTTAAGTGGAATACAGGATTTTACAGGAGGTATAGCTCCCACTGAGTTCACTTGCAGTTCTGCATTTCTGCAAATGAATACAAGTTCTCAAGCCAGCCACAGCAGAGTCTGAGCAGCCACCTAGGAACAGTCACGTGAGTGCCTCTTGTAGAAGCACCACGACTGAGCACAGACAGCACACAATTCATCAAGCACCACTGAACTGCCTTAGCCACAAGACAGTTTTATTTATTTTATTTCCCCAAATCTCGGCTTCCCTCACTCCACATTTTTCAACGTCCCTAACAGATGAATATACAACCTTATACAAATCCTGGACTCATCCTTAGAATAGGCCCCTTTCCCCATTTCCAGTCAAACAGTTGCCTCTTGGACAAAACACACAACACTTGTGATGAAGTTGGAGGCTACAGTGTACTAAATGCTCTTGATTTCTGCCCTCTAACATTCCTGTACGGACATTTGAGACTAACCTTTTTTCTAAAAATTGATGCTCACATAGTTAATTAAGACCTTGATACCCACTCAACTACTGAGGTTTAAATGCAACAAAACCAAACTGAACACTCAGTAGAAAAGGAAGTATTGTTTAGCCAGTATGATATACACATTTTCTGACCAAAGGAATGGTATAAACCAGACACATGCACTCTCCCAAATTCTTCTCCTCCACATCTGTCATGCTCTTTCAGATGAGTGAAACAGTTCCTTTTTCCAGAGGGCCCAGGTCCGTCACCAGGGAGAAGGAAGAGGACATGGGAATAGGCAGGGGTGATACAAGACACAATGCTGCCCACTCCGAGCTCAATGTCATCACCCAGACCCAGCCGTCACAACTCCTAGCAGAAGTGGGATGAAATATGCAGCTCTACTCTGCCCGGAGCATTCCCAGTGTGAACAGAATCTAAAGGAAGCTTACTGTGAAGTTTTAAGAAATTCCTATTAAGCCCATGCAAATGGCAATCTTTCAAAGCCTTGTAAACTGGTCTGGAAATTTGGGTGGATTTTTACAGGGAGGCAAAAGGCACATCCTCAACACAAAGGCTGAACTGTTGCCAAATTTCAAATCCTTGCTTTAGAGCTTGGGGGCACTGGAGCATCAAAGAAGGACACCAGAATATTCTCACACAAGCAAAACAGCATACTTTTCACTAGCCTTATTCTTGGAACAGACTGCTTTGGCTGAAACTTTCAAAAAACTCAACCCAAAGCAGATATCTTGCACGGAAAAATCTGTTTCAACTGATCTTTGGCAAAAGTCAAAGTAACCAAGAGTTAAGCCTTAAAATGGAAAGGGTCACACAACCTTAAGTACAGGTGGCACTGGCAGCTCCACCCATAATAAATACTACACTTGAAATCCATTTCAGTTGTCTTTGCACAAAGTCAAGCTTGTTCTTTAAAAGCACAGACCACGGTATATACATATAGACACACACACATAGATATATTTATATTTCACCTCAGTTCTATAGCATCAGTCTACTATGAGCAAATACCAGATTAATTTGCCTCCTGCATTTTTAATCTTATGTAGATCACTAAGACTCAGTCATAATTTTCTTCCAAGAAATTTTTAAAAATCAGCTTTATTACTAATCATCCAAGTGAAATTAAAAATTCAAAATTTCTTTTTGTTATGTGTTTTTCTAGAAAAGATTTTTTTAAAAAAAGAAAAAAGGAAAACATAGGAATGAATCAGTGCAAGTTAAGTATTGGTAACTCAGAACAGTTCCTGCAGCTCTAGACTAATCTTACTGTACAATATACTAAAAGCCCAGGGTTTGTGGCTTTTTTATATTTGCTTCTAATACTATAAATTTTGTGACAATTGGAAAACAAGAAGACCACGAAAGTCAAAATAAAAGAACAAAGGGATAAAAATTGAAATGGAAAAATCACTCACTTGTCCTTGCTGCTGTTATATTCTAGCTCTTCTCCTGCTTTCTCTCCGTTGCTTTCTTATTTTTCCTGTCCACTGCATGTTACAGCTTTACCTATGAACATATACTCCCAACTCCAGGAATCCACATTATTAGGAAAGCCAAAGGAAAATTGATGTTCTCAATGGAATTCTCCTCCCTAGCCTATTTAATAGCCCTTTTTCTTTATTGTACAGTCCAGAGGTTCTACAGAATTCCATACATATTTGGCAAGGCTACTATTGCAACTACCATAGAAGATGCAAACCACACAATAAAATAAAAATTAAATAAAGAAAAAAAGACCATGGCAATTTGAGACTACACTTCAGAGAGATGACTGAACACAAGATCAGAACTTTTAGGAGGGACCTCCTTCTACAATCACTAGCCTCCTTATAGCCTAGGAAGTTATTTACCCAAAGAATACTTTTCTATTGTATTAATCCTACCTAAATTGAATATTAACCTCTTTTCCATACCCAGTGATATTTTGTTTACATTCTGTGGTGTCTCCAAATGGCATATAACTCTAACTGCTACTTCTACTACAGTTACAAGTGCAACCCAAGTTTTTGGCTATATTTACAGTAGGCTAACATCCTTGAAGTAACACTTGATTTTTCCTGCCCTTTAAAGGTATCTTTTGTGAAGATATAGAGGGGAAAAAACTCACTGTAAGTGGTTTCACATTCAATGTAATTACAAACATCCCAGATGTATGCTAAACAGGGCTCCCAGCTCAGGGGAAGCAATATATATAGGAAGAAAAAGCAGCTCATTTTTTTCCTCTGGAAAGCGTGTGCAGAAGAAGACCTATGTACTGATAGAAAGCTGAGAATTCTTGCTGCCATCACAGCTTCAGCATGAAACATGATTCTGAGATGTTTGTACCTGATCAAATTTTCATTTCATGAACTTTACTACTAGATTCAAATGGCTGTGAAATCAAACAGCATTTGATTTTACTCCTTCTACTTTTCTCATAAAACTGTTAAAGCTGCTTTTTGTTTTAGTGACTCAGCCAACTATGAAATTAAAAGTAGTGGCTAGACTCTTCTTCACACATATAATTTTGTCTATGTGCTTAGCTAGGTCTTACAATACAGTTATTATAAAAACCTAAGCTTTTCAAAACAGGTGTTCTCAATAAATAAAGAATAAAATAATGTATTCTTCCAAGCAGCAGATTATAAAACTAAGTTTCAGGGGAAAGAAATGCTATGTTCAGAAATTAAATATTTATAAGTACACAAACTTTCCCATGTAGGAAAAGGCTTTTTCCTGTTTAGCCATTGTTTTTTACAGCTATCCAAATATGTTTCCACAACAACTGGCAAGGAGAAAGAAGGCTGGCTTAACTTCCAAAATTCTGTTTCCGTAACGGCCATGTCCTACCATTTAGTTACCAGGACTGAGAATCTGTGTGCCTCTCATAACTCCAAGTACTGGAACTGTCAACACATGAAGTAGCACAGCTTGGGCTTCAGCCATCACTTCACTTAGGAAGGAAGAGAACCAGTTAATAGCAGCGATGCACCAGTTCCAGCAGAAAAAATGAAGCATGTCCAAAAGAAACTTGGCGAGTTCCAAGTGAGCCAAAGGAGGGACACCACATTAGCAACTTAACAGGGAACACAGCAACAGACTCAAAGGACCCACTGTGAACAGCACACTTGTGTGCTCGGATGAAGCAACGACCACCTAAGGAGGTGCCTCTGTGGTCTTAATCAGCCACCTCCTTAAACGGTCTAGAAATCTCATTTCAGTCCATTAGGCAAGAGAAGTTTTCCATTCTTTTAAACAGCAGTTCCTGAAGAGTCTAAAGGAGCACAGTCCATCTCCTCAGGAAGAGTCAGCTGCGGATTTGGGTAGACAGGAGACCAGTTGCAGAATAAGCTATATTAGAGAGTGAAACCTGCAAACACTAGAAGTTCCTATCTTTCAGTATCCTATAAGCTCTTTGTTCAAATAAAGTGAAAGAAATAACCTTTGGGAAGACTGGGAAGACTGAAAAAAGGTCCAAAAGACCCTTGCAAGAAGTTTTACAGAACCTCCTTCAGACTATTCTGCTCCAGATTGAAACACTAAAAATTAATCAATGCCCAGGTGTTAGAAAGTTGTATGCAATTAAAATAAAGACAACTAAACACTCAAACCAAGCTATAAAGAATATGTAGAAAAGGAAGAAAAGTAAATCTATAAAAGCAAATCCTTGGTGGGTCAAGGATTGGTATTCACAATGCTCAAATACAGATTCTTATACTGCCTTTCCAAATTTCCTGTTTGGATTACTTGAGCAGCACAAATACGTTGGAAAACATCAGTAGGTTGTGTCCCATTGCTGCTTCCTGAAGAGAGCAGATGATGCCATGTATGATGCAACCTAAACTTCATTTGGCAGAATGACTCACCAGCCAACTCATGAAATGGTCTCAGTGACTGGTCCACTTTGATGTTCTTTAGAATTGGATGTCCTGATCATGATTTCCCCATTCCAGCTAAAAAGGAACCCTTTTATTTGGTTCTGCTGAGAAACCAATGCAATTATCTTCTAAGATGCACATAGTTGATTCAGGCAGAACTTCAATGTTACAACAGGAATAAAGTTAGGAAGAGTTAACATTTAATCCATGGAATGGTAAACAGGGAAAGTCAGCTTTATGAATGCCCTCATAGTCTGTCTTTGAAATCACCTGAAGTCAGATGAAGAACACATAAGAGGACAACAATTAAGTCCTAGACATGATGGGGAGCCTCTGGTGAGTAAGTGTGCACATAAGCCTACAGTCAAACGGAGGAAATGGGGTGCAATGGCACACACTGTGGAATACCAAGAGCTTTAGGACATGGATTCACGAGAAAAATAGCTCTTTCAAAAGCTCCAAGTGATGAAGAATCCCACATAATGATGCCTGCAGGAGGGTCAAGGCTGTGCTGAACTGCCCACATACAAAACTCCTGACAGATGAAGTCATGGATGGTCTGGACACGTGTGGAGGGGCCCCTGTCCGTGGTACTTAAACAACCACCACCCTGCCCATCACACTCCCACCTCTGCATCTGCTCACAGCACTTGCATAGTCAGGTACATCCAGCCTGACAGACAAATAAATAACCTGCCAATGCTCAGCCTCTGTGAAATTGTCAGCCAGAACTGTCTGACTCAATTGCAATTTCAGAAAATACTGTCTGCTTAACTCTGGGTGGCAGGTAAAAAAAGCAAAAGGAAAGAAAAAAAAAAATTAACAACAGTCTTTGAATACTTCATTCTCTAGAACGTGGCTGAAAACAGCTCTTTATTCTAAAAAATTAACCTGCAGAACCCATCAGGAGTTTGTCAGACTGTTTACTAGGAAAGTCTCTCTGGAAGAAAGAATCACTGTTTTCCCATTTGCTGTGCCACGTGCACTTTTTTTTTTTAGTATGTTCTGTGAAGAACAATAGATAGGCAGCTCAACATTTATTACAAAAATACATACCTCAAGAGGTATATATTGCTTCCGAGAAGGACAAAGATGTTGAACAGTCTTAGACAGTTTACTTTTCAGTCCCACATTTTTGAAGTCCTATTGTTAAGTGAGGTCATTTGAACTTTCATATAACATGAAACTTTATGCTGGACATATCCATAAATTAAAACTCGTTCCAGAAGGGTTGCTATGCTGTGTATACTTTAAATGGCAACCACCCTATCCACTGGAACGTCAGAAAAAAATAAAAAACCTTCTCCCTGTCCCTTTGAAAAGCAGAATGATCCAGAAGAGTGATCCAGCAAGTACAGAACGACAATGCAGTCTAGAATGAAGTTTCATATGTGCATGTAGGAATTAAGGCCTAAATCTCAAGCAAACCTTCTACACATAGCAGGAAGCTATCTAAGTTTAGTTTGGTATCAGATAAAAGAGATTCCATCTTAACAAGAAACTGTTGCTCCAGAAGGAATACTGTCTCCAACTGAAATCAGCCATAACAGCTGTGAAATTTTGGATCTCTGATTTAAAGAAAAATGGGTTTCATAACTCATTTAAGAAGCAGTCAAGAGTGGAGGAAGGGAAGGCAAATACACCCTAAGTGCAGTAGTATTCTCCTGCAGGGACCTAATTTCACTCCACAGCTGTCACAATCCAGGAATGCCATACCTTTGCAAGGGCGCTGCAACTCTGAGAAGATTCCTGGTATCAGGGGAAATCCTTCACACCTACAGGGACTTGACTCCAGTATGAACCTGTTACTTCCCCTGAGTTGGGCAGACAGTACACTGAAGATAAAAAAAACCTACAAAAGAATTCTTGAGCTTATCCTCCGGAGCAGGGACATGGCTGACAGTATAAAAAAACAGGTATTTCAGCCCAAAATAAGCTTTGTGCCTCAGTTTGCTTATTTCTGGTACCTAAGTTGGGTAAAGTTTTAGTTGCAGATATACTGGAACAGACTGCATCTGAACAGTCTGGCCTTAAAAATGAATGGCAGAAAATCCATGGTTTGCTGCAAGTCTTCTCAAAACTCCAGCATTCTGAAAGAAGAATGAGGGACTTTTTAAATAATTTTTTAAAACCAGGGTATTTACAATTCAAATTATCAGTAGTTTCGAACATATAGATGCAGATGTGAGAAAAACAGTACATTTAAAAAACCAAAAACCAACAAAAAAATTACTGTAAAATATATAGCCAACACTTCACATTGTGCATTTAGAAAGAAGTGCAAATCTCATGTAGTGAAAACAAATGTTTTATACCTTTAGGGAAGCAGTTCAAATTGAAGTTTATCTCACTGCAATATTTCTTCATTTTACAGACAAGTAACTAAGAAGGAGGCCCCATGTGCACAAGGTAACTATGTAGGGATACTTCTAAGTAGGAATCTGGCAGGTGATAATCAACTGATACAAGTAACTTTTGGAGTGCTTTTGCAAACCCTCAGTAACTTTTACCTGATCAGAAGCTTGGAGAAAAAAACAACTGTCAAACATAACAAAAGATACTACAACTTCCAATGTTCACTCAAACAAATAGTACCATCTGCATTCAAAAGTTTTTAGTCATAGCACAAAATACAAAATAGTGACAAAAGTATCAAAAAAACCCCATTTGGTTAAGTATGTGGACTAAGGTTATCATAACTACAGAAATAGGGCACACAGTTCTTAAAAATTACTTAAGACAATACATTTACTAGCATTTTTATTTAAGTTTGTATCTTAGTCATAAATTTGAATTCTCACCCCCCAAGCACTGAAAAGCCCTAAGATGTCCCTGTACTGACATAGCAAAACCTTAGTCCCTCCCTTCAGAGGAGCACCCACCCAAAGTAAAGACATCATCTCCTACAACTTCCAGGTGAGTCAGGCAGCTCTCAGGGAAGAGAGGAGCACTTCAACCATCTACTGAAGAAAGGCAGGGGAAACCAGTAATGAAAGAGCAGCCAGCTGCACAACGAGAACAGAAACAGATTGAACTGGGATAGTGGAACATTCTACTGCAAAGAAGTCTCAACATATATTTAAAAAACCATTCTGAAGCTCAGGTGAATTTGCATTACAAATGGAACTGCTGACTGAAGAATGGGACAAAGCAGCTGCCTTTTATGAAAGGCAACAGAACAGGCTGAACTTGATGATCTTAGAGGTCTTTTCCAACTTAAATGATTCTATGGTTAACAGCACAGAATCTTCCAAGAAATGGAGTATAGACAGAATTTTCTATGAGCAAGAAACAAGTGTTTTGAACAATGGCCTCAAACAAGAGGACCTAAAGGCAAATAGAATGAACACATTAAAACCTACAAGATAGCAAAGCATAAAGTCTTATGAATTTTTTTCAAACTAGAACTGCTGGATACAAGCAGGAACAATATAAATGTATTCTATGGGTGCACTGCACGAATTGTTCGAAAATGGAAGTTAAGGCTGGAAAGCATTTCTGGGAAATAACTAATTTTACAAAGGGGCAGAAGTTTGCAAATTTGATGAAAACTGTATTGCAGATGTCTGCAGTTCCCATTTCTCCAAACATACATAATGGAATGATACTATGTTTGTGTGAAAGTGCAAAAAAGCCCAGCTCATAATTTACCTTGAAAATTGTTTAGCCATATCCAGGAAATATGTCTAGACATAGCTACAGTTAAATTATACAAAGAAAGTATTTGAAAAAAAAAATTATACAAGGAATATTAAAGATTTAAGTGTCTGAAAACTAGCCACACTGAGTTAATTCTCTATCAAACCATCTCAAATAACTTAGCGGCAATAACCTGGTGACCACATTTCATGCCATGCAGAAATGCAGAGAATTAATATGGGAAATGCATAAATGTAAAAAAAAAAAGGGAATATCACGATATTTTTTAAAAAGTCCATAGTAGTAGCAGCCAGCTGCTAGATCTCAAGCACTCTTTATAGGTGAGGTGAAGAAAGTACATCATTTCCCCCACTGAGAATGACTATTACTACACATTGAAGAGAACTAGATTTCTGATCTACCAGAAGACAGGCCCACAAAATTGCCCGGCTCTAACTTTTTACATGTTATACAAGACTGTAGTTCCTGAGCGACTTTATTAGTCAGTAAAAGACCAGAACAAATTATACCTGAGTGCTACCAAATTAAAAAAACCCTACTCATTCTTTACCAGCAAGAGGACAAGTTGTTGCTTTAAGACACAAAAAGCACTGGGGTGAAGGGAAAGCATTTCTCCTGGTTTCACAGGAGTGGCTTGTTTCTGAGAGTTACAGAGGGTTACCTCTCCCAAAAATCAAGGAATTTAAAGACCATAAACCTCTGTAAATAATCCCCAAATTCTGCAGAAGTACAGTATGCAAACAATTCTGTGTCTGGATAAGGAGTCTGTGGATGCTCAGTAAAGGCAAGCAGGGCAAAACCTGATAAACTTCAAGATTACTCAAGTGTGTTGTTGCACACAATAAGCAAATGAAGAGTAGCATTTCAGAGGATCCACAGCATAATGCTCAGCTCAAGGAATATTTACTCATTGGAAACAAATCCAAAAGACTGTTGTGAAAACTATTTGTGCAAATTTAAAATGCAATGCAGAGTCTCATCTCAGAAAGATCCTGAATTCATAAACATGTCTCACTGGAGATATATTTTCATACAAATGAACTTTAAAAGAGAAGAAATATATCTGTCAGAGGTTCAGCTGGATAGTTTTATGTGAGCCAGAATACACTTCCATAAATTTGCAAAGTTGGAATCAGAACTGTTGCCCAATGGAAGCATTTAATTTTACATCTAAACAGAATTTCTTTAATGTACTGGAACAAATGCAGTAGAATTTTTACCTTTTGCTTGTGTTTTCTTACAAATCAATAAGAAAGTCTGTCTGAAAAAAAACCACAAGGCTTTTTTGTTGTTTTATGTGGAGGTCAGACTTGAGACTCTGCTTCTTTCAATCTACATGAATTTTATTTCTTGACTTCTCTCTGGGAGTCAAAGGTCCCTCAATCACCATTCACTCAAAAATGTACAGTTTAAAAAGGTATTTAATGGTGCTATACACTGTTGGGCTAATGACTCCCTCACTGCAACAGCATTTCTGCTACAAACCGCATCTGGAATAGCCTTAGTGCTACATCCTACAGACCAAGAACATGAGCTCATCACCATGACCTGTATAAGAATCAAAATAAAATTACATCCTAAGTATGCTCCTGAAAAATGAGGGGGCAGTGGAAAACAAAGCATGAGAATGAGATAATTAAAAACTTGTTTACCAGCAGGCCTGCTGTGTCCTAAGTCTAAAGCTACTGTTGGGTGTCATCTTACTGCTTAGCAAAGTGCAACAAAAAGCAGATGGAATTGGATTGCAAATCTATGTGATTTACTATATATCTACAAGTCCTGTGACTACATATGCTCCTCTGCTTAGTTTATTTCTGCTATGCAAGTAAACCTTTAACTCCTCATGACAATATAAAGAAATAGAAGAAAGTCCAGTAATTCCACAATAGAAGTTCCTACCCCAGCAGTGCCAGATTTACCAAAAGCTGATGAAAACCTCTGTTACAAATGGTGACCATCATAGTCACAACCTGGTCAAGGAAAGGGAAGCTTACTTCAAAATTTTACTACATTGTTTCTTCTGACACTGCATTGCAACTCTTTTTGAAACAATGAAAAAACAAAACATGATTTGATTTCTACCTTACTAATTATGCTCAGCAACATCATCTTACTAAGTAACAAATTAATCTCAACTAAGAGAAATAAATCAGGGTTTTCTGCATTTGCTAGGGGAAATAATTTTAAAAATCCTTCAAACCCACAGTTGAATTTTATCTCTGACAGATACAGAGGGGGAAAAAAATAATAATTAAAAAAGAAGTATTAGGGGCTAGGCTACATGCTTCACTCAAAAACTGTGACTGAGAACAGCATTCATAAAAAGCTTCAATAAAAACTGTATTTGTTAACATTCCTTTAACATGAGACATAAAACACTCCAGAATTCATTCTGAAATAAAATAGGACTGTTAGATAAACCCACTTTAGGAATTGGATGAAGGCAGCTAGAGAGCACAGGCCCTCAAGCCAGACACATGCTACATTATTATTCTCACTCCACCCTCTCCTGTGTGTTTGCACAGAGAATGGAAAAAGCCTGGGAAAGGTTTTTCCAATTCAAACACATGATCTTGGTTATCTTATGACAGATTAAGACAGAGAACAGCCCTCAGAAAGAAATAAATTTATACTTCATATCTATAGAAACATTTCCATGAACTACTTGAGATAAGGAACAGGATAACACCACATTCAATCCCTTCCCACCCAATAAAACTTAGCAAAGAATTGAATTTAGACCCTGTGTAGCAGTGTTCTCATCAAAGCTACACACAGACATGTGATCCCTGACCAAAATAACATTTCAGTAATCACAGGAGCAAGACCTCCCTCTGGAAAGAACTGCCATGGTGGTAGCGCTGAAGCAACTGTGTATCTTGGTCCAGAACCCTGGATTTGTTCTAGATCTCTACCACCTGCCAAGTAATATTTTCTTCTGAACACTGAGGATTGCTTAATTCACCACATCAACAGAATTTCTTTCCAGATCTACTTTCCTAGTGACACTGTGAATAATCTCAGCTTTCAACTAGAATGTTAGGCTTCAGAATGAAAAAAAAAAAAAAAGAAAAAAGGCTGATTGTAATTATAAAATCCCCCCATATACCTACACAGAATACACTTGTTCCTTTGTTCCTTTATTTCTACCTGAATTTATGGAAATTTTTGGTTGTTTCTTTTTGGTTCTGACTTGACAAAGCATGGCACATCCAGTGAATTTAATGGATTTGTTTTGGGGTTTTTAAAATCCTCATTAATAGCAACACCTGGTAACTTTGCCACAAGGCACTATGTACTACAAATAGCCAAGTGTGACTGCATTTGTACAGATGCAAATAAAGGTATTATAACCTGGAAGCCACACATACAGAGAATAATAAGTGGTGGGCAAATTGGCTCCTAATTTCTTCTAAATTGGGGCCACTTCCTCCCTCCACCCTGCTGCCAAACTGTTGGTTTGGCAAAGGGTGGTGAACGCAGTCACAGGAGGTTTGCAGCTGCCAGTGCCTACGAGTTGTTCAAGTGAAACAGAAAATGAGGTGTGCTGTGCCAGCTGACCAGCACCAGTTGAGATGACAGCATAGAACTTTCTGAGGTACCCAGGAAAATTCCCATTCCTTTCATATCTTTTCTTATGCTTAAACCAAATTAAATGTTGACTGCGGGCTTTACTCTTTGGAGGATTTTAATACTATGCTAGGAGCAGCACCCAGAGGGATCAGAATCAGTCTGGCTTGGATTTCACCTTGCTGCATGTATTTAGCACTTCTTAATTTTTAAAAATATCTAGTGCTCCCTCCAAGGATTACTCTCCACAGTTCAGTCTATGAATGCAAGCAGATAAATCAAGGATGATTGTTTATAATTCACGGACTTTATCATCCCAATCCTATTTCACAGGGTAGAAAAAAGTAGCTTAAAGGCAAGAAGTTTCCCAGTGGTGAGCAACCTCTCCAGAAAGAGGAAAGCAGGAGTGAGTGAGCAGCATCTCACTGTCAGCTCTGACACAACTGTTTTACATCCCTTAAGCAAAAGATGGTGGTGTGACTCCCACAATGTTTTCACATTTGGAATCCAAAACCAGAGGAGATAATTTTGCATTACTCAGGCCTAGGGAGCTTACAGAATGGGAAAGAGCATGACTATAGAATGTCGTAGGGTAGAAGAAGAAGAAAAATGAGATACAGTTCTTTATTTAACAATTTCAATGGAGTATGCAGGGCCCTTTACCACAGAAGAATATATTTTCCCTTCCAAATACAGGTCTGCTGCACTTTTCCAAGATCTCCTTCCTAACACGGTGCCTTCTTGAGATCAAAGAAGTGTCCCTGGTTTCAGACAGTTTCTTCAATGGTACCTACCTCCTTGCTCTGCTAAATAGCTGCAAGGTCAGATGTCTAGAGCCAACTTCCCCAAAAGCCAATAAATTATACAGCCAGCCAACAGAGATTTTCATTTTCCCTAGTTCAAACCTTGAAGCCTTATGTGACCAGGAACTCCTTCAAACACCCAAGCAAAAAGGTGCATTGAACAGTTTTCCTACTCAGAGAGAGGGTCTCCATCCCTCTGTCCAAGTCCAGAGAGATCAAACACAAGAGATAAAGTAGATGTTGCTACACGCTCCAGTTTGCAAGTGCACAGTATCACATGTTTTGTAAATCACAGTTCCAATGAATTCTGATCAGCTGAGGGGGTTCACCTGACTGAGCACCGTGAAGATGTTCTGGATGAGCATCACACTGACACCCACCATAAGCTGTAATGCTGGAGGCACTTGGACGTTTTAAAATGTCAACTAGACACCACATTTGCATTAAAAAGGGAGGAAGGGAAGGGGTTAAATACTGAAGTAGGGAAACCAAGTACGTGAGTGTCTTCTGTCATGCTGTCAGCTCCCCCTCCATCCACCCACCTTATTCCTCACTCCCATGTTCAGGCTTTGAGAGAATGCTTAAATGAAGAGAAGAGCACCGAGATTTTTATTGTTACAGTTTTTATGTTGCCAAATCCCTGCTTGCTTCTCTTACTCCTGAAACATTAATGATTATCTGCAAGAAGTATCTAACGAGCCTACTCTGGTAAACTGTAATTAGAAATCCCTACAAACTTTGAAAAATCATTGACCAACAAGTATCCCAGTGCACTCTCCAAACACAGAACCTTTATTCCAACAGGAACTTCCAGTAAAAAATGATGTGTGAACAGCAGACACTGATGTTCACACAAGCTTACTGCATACAACCCAGCAGGCGATTTTTCTGGTTTTTTTGGATTATGCCCCGGAGGTGCTGGCACAATGGAATTTCAATACCATAACTGCTTATTTCTCTCTGTGCCAGCCTCTGAAATAACAGGTAAAAAGAAAAAAAATACACATAAAACAAACATTCTCTTTTTTAAAATTACAGGAATCACAAAATGAAATGTTTTTAATTCTCTAGTTCAAACGATGTAATTTATAACCATGACACAAATAGAGAAGAAGCACAAAAGAAGGGAAAATACAGAAATAACATAACGTTCCCAAGGTTCAGTTTACAAGGACCTCACACAAAGTTTTTTTTTCTGCAACTCTTACTAGAAACAGTATTATTTGCTAAAAATGCAGTAGCTGCCAAAAGCTATGATCCATCTAAAGCAAACATGTTTAAGATGGAAATAGAGTGTTAATGCTGAAGAAAGACAGAATTGAGTATACAAGTTTTCTTTTTAAAGTGTGGAAGCAACTACAGTACAGTGTTAAGTTTGTTTTTCATCTTTCAGAGCAAAAATTGATTGCATTTGCAGATAAGCACCTAAATTAGAGAGAAGTGCATTAAGACAATAACAGAAGTAATCAAATTTCAAACTTTCTAATTAAACCTCCTTTTCCTGCAGAAGGTTATTGGGAATTCAACACTAGCCTTGGTTCACATGATAGAACAATGGGAAAATTTTCCGAATGGTTGAACGCTAACCCTGACAAGTGTGGAGAGCCAACTACAATACATTATATGGTAGCATAACCTGCCACCCACGTTGCTGAGAGAACAGCTTTCAAACACATGCACCGAGCTGTAAAACCACAAAATCCCTTATTACACATTGTCCCTTACTTAAGGTGAAATACACTATTCCCCCCGCCTCCTTTTACAAATCTTGGTGGTTTTTTTCAGACCTTCATCTCTGCAGTTTATTTAGCAGCTAACTAGACCGTTTTTCAGACTTTATTTTCCAAATGCCATTTTTCCTGTTTTGTTTTCTAACCAAAATAAAATCATGTTTTTATAGTACACAGTGAAGCCTGTTGTGTCTTTCACTTTTGCTTTTTTTTTACTACTACTACTTCCACCTGTGTGATATTATCCAAACTTTTAAAAGGAAATGTCTGATATATGACTAATTCGCTTGTGAAGACTCATTTCTGGAGTGAAATATTTTCCTTTTTTTAATGGGAAGATACATGACTCATCACTGGGTAAAGTAAAAAAATGGTTCCATCGTGCTTTTGATTGGAAGATCAGATATTCTGATATTTACTGTGATTCTTTTCCACTGTTATGCAATCCAAATATATTCAAAAAGATAAACTGCCACAGCCTGTGTGGTTATAGACACTGGCATTCATGGAAGTCAACCATTGCTGCAGAATGACAAACACACTCCACCCTCATTACAACATGCTGTGGTTACCAGCCAAACACCTTTGCCTTTTCTGAAAAGGCTACATTATAATAAAAGCAGACCAGCAAAACAAATCATACAGGGGGACCCAAGGGATGGTAAAAGTAGTAACAACTGGTAGGAAGCATAATTCTGAATATGGAAAGTGAACTACTTAATGACTAGAGGAACGCATACAGCCTCACGCTGCAAAAGGAGCCCACTGAAAACTGCGGGTACGTACAACTTTCTCGGTTAATGATTCCCCCCTCCTGCCCCCTCCCACTGCACATGTCTGCTGCCTGAATCATTGCATTCCAAGATAGTTAGAGGATATACACAGTTTCTTCAGGGGTTTTCAGTTGCAACTTTGCTGGCAATGGGAATTTTATTTGCAAGTGTTTCTATTCTACTGACAAGGTCAATTAGTCCAACGAACTATTGGTTGTTCTGTCTGATAGCTCTGTGTATTTATTCAAGCAAGCACTTTTATAACCCACAATTGAATGCAGACAGTTACCCTTGTAAACACAACTGTCCACTGGGATTTTCACTACATTTTGAGCATGTAAAAGAAAAACATGCTTTTCTTCCCTCAGCCTGATAGCACATAAGTTTGATTACAACTTGGAATTTTCAGGCAGTGAAGGGCATGGGGGCTACTGTTTTAAATAGATATGATCTACTGTACATCAGTATACATATTTGGACCAATTCCTAGAGGCTAAAGAACACAGAAATTTGACTGATCACTCTAAGAGCTCTAAAAATTTGGTAATGCTATAACAGGGAGACAGATCAGCATCTCTGCTCTATCCAGGCATTAAAAAGAAAAAGCCAGGGATTAAAAGAAACAAAGCTCTATGTAGCACTAAGGGCTAAAGGCTACATAAAATGTTTCCACAAAAGACAGAAGCACAATGTGTGCATGTGTAAGTGTGTGTGTGTGTGTGTGTGTATGTGTGTGTGTAATTCAGCTGCAGAAGTTGGTAGAGTTAAAAACAAAATCAGGAAAAAAAAAGATTATTCCACAGCTCTAGCTGGAACTTTTGTACACGAGCAGCATGGCCATGCCACTGGCAAAATGTGCAAAGAGGAAAAACGACAGACTCTACTGTCACAGAACTTCTGTTAACACATACATGTGCTCCCTTCACCATACAGGTCCTCCCTTCATAACAATATCTTCTTGTGAAGAAGAGATCTTTCATTCATACTAATTAGGAATGGTAAAGGGGTTGGTCTGTTGGTACCCTGATATCCATATTACTGTAGACTTCCCTGAATAAATCTTTCAGGGATATAGAGAAAGTAGGAAACTATCAAAGAAAACCAGCAGTTTTTCCCCTAACTAATATGATTACTATTCTACAACAGTAGTATTATCCTACATACTTCAAAAGAGTGCTAGAGATTATGCTCTCCAAAATTTGCAGGTGGTTTTCAATACAAAAAGTTCAAGCATCTGGCTCCTTCCCCTCACACACAGAGCACTATGTGCAACCTGCTCATGTCCACCAGAGAATTTATTTAAAGTATTGTAATTAGAATACAATAGTGAAAGCTTGCATTAAAGACAATGAAAAAATTCCCCATCATGTTAGAGGACAGGTTACCTGCTCTGATAACATACAGTTTTAAAAATCTGAATTTTTAAGCCACTAGTACCAGAAAGACTTTTACAGAAGTAAAATATTTAACAAACAAAGATTTAGAGGAAATCTTTTCAAATCCTGCTACTAGAACTTCATGCACAGAAAAGAGATGAAACAAGGTAATCAAACACTTGCTACAGGAAGAGAAAGTGGTGGTGTGACCTCATTGTGGCCTTCCAGTACCTAAGGGAGCCTACAAAAAAGAGGAACAGACACATTTTACAAGGCCATGTAATGACAGGACAAAGGGGAATGGCCTTAAACTAAGGTTTCAATTAGGTATTAGCAAGAAATTCTTTACTGTCAGGGTAGTGATTTTCCAATTTTTTTCCCATAGTGGAACTTAAAGGAATAATCATGAAAAAGGTTGTAAGTGCAGGAGAAGCTTTCACACATATGTAACACTCAGTGCTTCGATCAGCTCCTAGGCTCTCTGTACTTGAGTTCCCTGGAGGAAAGCTCTGTACTTCATCAACTGCCTGCCTTCCCTAGAGCTGCTGCCACATTGTTTCACATGGCTTTTCCTCTGCTTCAGAAAGCAAAGTCAGACTGACAGAGTTAAAAATACCTCTTTTTTAAGGGCCTCTTTAAGGTACCCCTGCCTAATTGAGCCCTTCTGTGGCAAGAAAAGGTTCCTTCATAGATTTGTTTCTGAATGCTCAGATACAAAAGAAAAAATATCTTTTACATGCAACATGTACCACAGCATAAAAACCATGCTTAGTTTTTGTCTGCAGAAGAGATGCTTATTTCTCTTAAAATACTATCTCATAACAAGGCAAGATAAAAATGCTTAACAATTTTATAGTGTGTGGGCCAGAACTTCCACTGTTCTACTAGCTCTAATGTGGACCTCCCTATTGGTATACACACACCTCATATGCATAAGAGGCTATTTCAATAACTGCACTTTTCATGACTGCACAGTAAGCTCTGCTCTGATGTCTTACCATTCCACAGTATCAAAGGGCAGGAAAATTGTAATCCTGTTCATAATTTCCACAGTTTGAAGCATATATTAGTTATTTCCATAAGCACATGAATGATGAAAAGGTCATATCACCTACAGTGATGATATTGGCAGTGAACAGTGATGTTACATCATTTAATTTGCCTTCTTTTTGTAAAGATGAGTTCATGTGAACATCCCACTTGGGGATTCACAAAATATCCTCTGCTGGAAGGTGGAAATTTGTACAGAGTACAAATGGAAATAACCCTGCTTCTGAAATTTGATTCCTACCCATGACATCAATCACAAGACTTAATAACTAACCAATACCAATGGAGCAGTCTACTCCCCTGCTTTGCAGATTTTCATCACCAGTAAACTTTAGATGTACAGAACAGGCCCTGTGTGCATCCTGATGAAACAAATCCATACTCAGCCAGCATTAACACCAAGGTAACAATCAAAATGAACAACTGGTGTGATGATTGTGTCTATGAAGCATCCTAGAGACAGACAGGAAATACTACGGATTGAAATTCTATAAAACAAAACTTTACTCCATCTTTTCTTACTATCCAGAGTAGTTTTCAAAAAGCAGACTGACTATTTTTAATTGACATTCTAAAACCAAGGAATATTTAGGGGTCAGAAATGCCTCTCTTCTTGAATGGAACATAGAACACAGAGGAATGGTTTCTAATCAAAGTACCTGAAGCTTAGTCAGGAATATAAAGGAGTAACAACTCAGTACCCCACTATCAGCGGGAAGCAGATTAAAATGCACCTTAGAGATGTTTGATTGGAGACTCACAAGAATACATTTTCTTGGTTGATTACCTTGCAACAATCCTATGCCAAGCTAGAATGTCCTCGCTCCTCATGATCTAAGTCTACTCCACGTACAGAAAACAGGTGACGATTGCTCACTGCTGGATTTCAGAAAGTGTCTGGCTAAGTCCAACCTCTTCACTGCAGTCACTGGACACCGTAGGAGTAAAGGCATTACACTGGGGTCACTTCCTTAACTACCTCTTGGAAAAGCTTCCCAGCTTGGGCATTCTTCCAGTTGGTAATTCCCCTCTGTAGTGCAAAATCTCTCCGAACAGTGTAGAAGGAGCCCTGTCCGTGGTGCTCAGCCACAAGCCCACACCACCAGGGAGCCTGGTGTGCTTGCACCTGGTTACAAAACACCAGGCAAGGCCAAAAGGGATAGAAGAGAAACTGAAAACAAACCAGACAGCGGTCCAAAGGAAAAGAAAACAAAAAAGCTCCAACAAAAACCTAAAACAAAGGCCTCATACTGTTGCCAACATAGGTGTATTAAGATCACAGGGCTTTCACCTCAGTCTATGTAAAGACCCTACATTACAGGCCGACAGCAGAAACCACTGTAACTACAAGGTGTGTGTATATATATATATTATATTGATTGAGACTATACCTTGAAATACTACCTGCAATTAGCACCAAAACACTTAATCTCTGTACAGCAAAATGAACGGCTGAACATCTAAATGTCTTGGAGAGGTACAAATGCAGAACAGGTGAGCATCACTTGAAGAAACCAGAGATCTCTCACAGACAGCATTTCACTCATATCCTTTGCAGAGAGTTGTTTTCATATCATGAAAAGGCATAATAACTTAAATCATATCCTGAGGAGTCTGGATGCTGTTCCAAAAATGCCTCTACAGACTACCTTGTCCATCCAGACTGTTAGTACCATCATGTGGGAAAACTCCATGACTGCAAATGAGAAAATATTTGCTCTCCAAGCTTGACAGCTGTGATACAATGGCACTTAAGTCATGGGAGAAGGCTGAGTGCACACACCTTAACTGCAGTGACCAAGGGAATAATCCTGCCAGATTGCAAGGGCTGTTCTCACCCTTATGATGGGCAGAAACAAGGGGGAAGAAACCTTTTATTCAGAAAATAAATTCATCTTGGGTTTTAAACAAGATATGCCTACATACTAGAATACAAACTAAAGCTGATCTCATATTTGTGACGAAGTTTAGTCTAACAGCATATTGCATTGTGTTGAAAATTAGACCATTAGGAAAGAAAACACATTCATTAGACACTATGAGTTGGGCAAGCATCCATGGAAAAATATAAAATGCTTTAGCCTGATTTTCCACCCAGTTAATCAGTACTGAAGCCAATGGAATCATTGTATAATTAAGGAGATTTCTGTAAAGAGCTCATAACAGTTCACACTGCTTTAATAACCTCCCCATGTGTCAGAGAAGCTGAAGAAAGTTTCAGGACTGAAGGAAAGTTTAAGAAACAGTATCAAGCAGTTAGGAAATAAGAAAATTGATAGCAACATGTAACATCATGGTGATGACAGTCACAAGCATTTTACAGCACCAGAATATTGTATCTCATTAATAAGAAGCGTGACCATATTTTCTCCTCAGTTTGGAAGTAAAAAAAGCACAAGAGCATGTGGTATGCACAAGAATTACTCTGTCATGCATCATATTACAGTCACATTCATATACTATAAAAAATGCTAGTAACTTGTTTCATATAGAAGTACCATTTTTAACTACATACATTATGCATAGAATCCCGTGTTTGGCAAGAAAAGAGCTAAAGAAATACTGCCTGAGACACTGGAGAAAACTAACACACTTGTTACACATTTTACTGCTTTATAGATCTTTAATATGTTAATAACACACATACCCTCAAGAGCAGGCGTTAACCACTGCATGAGAAACTTAACTTAGGCAGCGAGATGTATAGTGCTGTACTAAGCATGACTACAAAAAGGATAATAATCATTTAGTTATTGAAAGGGCAGATAAAAGTGCAAAAATCAAAGTGCTAATTAAGGACAACAATGACATCTAGTGGATACTCGGGAAACTGACCCACAGCCTAACAGGTGAAGGGATCCGGCTGCCGTTCTTCAGATCCTGTGCAGCTCCCAAATTGCTACGATACAATTAGGAAGAAAGGCAGAATTTGAAGCTGATGAAAGAATTAGAAAGGCAGAATTTGCAGCTGATGAAAGTCAAAATAACGTGGTGATTCATTTCTTCCAAAAGAATATTTAATTAATTAATTTAAAGAAAAATTAAACAGGTCAAGAGCGCTCCATTTAAGATTTAGGATAAAAGTATTGGTCAAAACTTGAGAGAACATCACAAATCATTGAAAGGATGTAGATAGATACATAATGCTGCAGACATCTCTACTACACTTTTTTTTTACTCTCACAGCATCTACAACCTTCTACTTAAAACTTGCTCTTGGGACTTTGGATTGTTGGGACAGAAAACCAAAGTGAAAAAAAATAAAAACCCAGAAGTAAAAGTTCAAGCCACTATTTAGCACCACCCTTTTCTCATCATCCCAATCCTTCTGTTATTGTAATACCTGCCATATAAGGCTGGTAAGTTAAACCTTCCCAAAATACCAGCCAGTAACTGCTGAGCTCCAGAGAAGAGGAATTTGAAACATGAGGCTACCCTGATGCAGAATGAGCAAAGATACCTGTTTATGAATAACCCGATTAGTTTCCAAGGTGGACATCTACCAGGATCATGAATTATTTCAAATCTGCTTTTACTGTTAACCAAAAGGTAAGCAAAACTAAGCACTTAAAGCAACTCAAATCTTAGAGTTCTGACTAGAAGCATCACCATAAAAAATACTGGATTTGATCGTTTTATAAATAAAAACACTAACAAAACACTACAACTGTCTCATTCAAAATCTTAAGCCAATCTGAAGAACTGAAAATTGGATTTTGCTTCGTATTGTTAAAAAACTGCATCCCATCCAAAATTTTTACATCTCAGTGACTGTCCAGTATTAAAAAGAAAAAGATTAGAAACAATACTCAAAATTTTGAGTATAATTTATGAACATATTCAATTTTAATGGTGTTCAGTAAAAGAGTCTGATAAAAAAAACAGAAACCAGTCTACTAAATTTACAAGATAAAAACTAAAAGCAAACATCAAAATAAACCCAGCCATTTTCCCCCTTCAAGCACAATGCCATATTTTACCTACAAAAACCACTTTACTACATCAGATGTCCTAACAAGGGAGAACTGTTTTAAGACAGAATGCAAAGCATAATCGACCTACCCGGATTTCCTGGAGATTATGAAAATTATTTCCTACTCTGACAGAGATTTTGCTTGGAGTATAACTTTCATCAGATTTGTAGTCTGCATAAATACATAATGTCTTCACTGTTGTTTTTCTTCTGCAAGAAGCAACACAAGCTATGTAAATATCATAAAGAAAAATATTCAGGATGAGTTTGTTGGTAGCTTGCAATAACTAAGGATTTAAACGTTCTGAAAATGAATATAAGTGTGCCTAGTGATTCATAAGAAACTTGCTGTTGAAGAACTAGGTGATTTTCCACATAATAGACACACAGTTGATTTTCACCATTCTCCTTTGCCTGCCTTCAGAAATGTCAGTATACCAAGAAACAGATGCCAAATAAGCACTTGTATGTAATGAAGCTTAAGTTAGGCTTTTCAAATATGGGCTCTCTTATTAGACCAAGGCCTTCTCAAGAAAGTAAATAAAAAAGGGGGACAAACATCTCATCTCAAGTTTGGTTAAAGGAAAAGTACTGAAAGCATCCTACACAGGATAGAATTAAAAAAGGTTTCTCAAACTCATTTGTTAGGTTACATAGGAGTCATTTACCCTCCAAATGACACTCAAAGACACAAAATCAGGACATAAGTCACCTTACATGAGTAAATGTGATGCTGTCACAACTGACATACCATTAAGCATTCCTTTTTGTTGCTTATTTAGGCATTTAGTGACCATAACATTTGAAAATGTCATTTTTAGAAATGCTATCTGACTTCTTACCAGTTGGGTAACAGAACTAGCCCAGGAGTTCTTGCACTTCCAGAATTCCTATCTTGTTGAATGGTAATCGATATAAAGCTACACAAAGCACCCTAACCCACAGGGAGTATATTTTAATACCTAAATTGGATGTTCACCAAATGAGGCTGTGATCCATCTGACTGCCAGTAAGTTTCTAGATTATCATCTCGTAACTGATCCACTCCAAACCCTAAGAAAAAAAAAAAGTGGTAATCTTGAACATCCCATTTCTGTGATGCAAATGTAGCTCTTCTTCAACTGTTACAAATTAATGTCTCCGAAGTTATACCATATTAGGAAATATTTCTAGATATCCAAGGTGCACCTATGCTTTTCTGACATGAAACTGAAATAGGGGAATCTGCAGAAGTTAATACTGTTGAGGTGTGTAGGGTTCGAATCCATGTCAACATGTCCTGGAGTTTCAAGTTGTTAAGTAATAATTCATATTGGTTGCCAGAGCAATAATTTTCCACCTCTTCTGTAACTTAACTGCTGAACTAAAGAAAAATCATTAGCAGAGACCATTCATTATAAAATTTTAGCCAAATGTAACGTTTTCTTTTCAAGTCATGTCCTGAAATATTTTTGTTTTTTCAAGTACTAGCTAGAACAGGCAATAGATGGCAAAAGCAGTATTCCTAACAGTCAATGTCATCACATTTGAAGAAGCAACTCCAGCTTTGTATTTTCTATTCCCTCATTATCTGTCCCTTTACTAATCACATCTTTCTATTGACTGTCCACACTAGTTGCAGTTCCAATATAGCAGCTGAAGTTTAATCTGCAATAAAAAAATTTCCTTCAGCCTGTTTAAGCAACAAAACCACAAGACATTCTTCTCCAATACTCCAGGATTTCAGATCAAAATCATTCAGCCTGAGCACAATATTATGACATAAAGGGATCACTAGCCTGCAGCAAGACAGCTGATCAATTCCCAACAGGTATTTCTGAAATAGCAACTCAACCACCCCAAAGGGAAAGAATACAGATTTTCAGGTATTTTGAGCAGGTACAACTAACTGCACCTCAGGACCACAGGTTCATTTTACTTGCAGGGTTTTAGGGCCACCCTTGTAATGGCTGAGCCCACAAAAAATTACAAAGTTCAGGCAGAACATTTAGGCCACCCAGCTGCATGGTCATCCTTAGTTAAAAATGGAAGACACCCAGACAAAATGACAAAGAATAGAAACACTTTCACTGCGCTGGGTGTGATTCTGCTCACATGGCTTAGTTTGTTCACTGTGTAAATTTAAAAGAATTTTAAAAATTAATATAAAATATACAAGAGTTCTGTTTAGTTCATGTGAGATAGTTCCTCATGGCAGGATTTCTGATACAGTTACAACTTTCACATTGTATCACATATAGAGAAGGCCAACATTATTTGTAGTGACTATAGCCTACACTACAGCAGTTTTACTGCTGTGGATGTCTTCCTCCCAAAACATAAATGTACATTCAACTTTTTAAGTCACTGTTGTGATTTACCTGGCTTACAGGATGAAAGAGACCAAACTGCTTGTGAGCCTATTTCTCTAACAGTACCAGTCCTCTCTAACTGCTTTGGATCAGCACCAGGTGGGGTCTTGTTTGGGGTAGTCATTTCTAGTGAGAGAAAACAAGTGAGTTAGTTGACATATTTTTAGCTTGATGGGAAAATGAAAGGATTTTGTTTGTTCACATACTCAGTTTAATTCATTGGTCTCACACTTTTTATAACAGCCTACAGAATATGTGGTTTATACATATACACATATACATGTTTACAGGTCTGTACAACATTTTATTTATATGTATATAAAGTAATATGTATAAATATATAGAATATATATGTAAGAGGTTCCACATATACGTAAATTTTGTGTCCTTAAGAATTCAATACACACTTGCAACATTCATAAGACATACTTTACTCGTATCATTCTAATTTATGTATACAGAGTTAGGGTTTCAGAATTTGGTTTTTACAGTTCTGTTTTTTAAGAAATTAAAATTTTAAATGTTGATTTAAAGGCTAGCAGTACAACTTCATTCTCTCCCACAGATATGCTTAAAAGTTCTCTTAATCTAGAAATTCAGAAACTAGAGCAAGAGATACTTCTCCCCTAAAATAGGAAATGGGAGTTTAAACAAATTGTATAATTTGCAGCAATTGGTTATAGCCACATTTATTCATGGACCTTTTCCTTAACTTTAAAACTTCATCTGGAATCATTAACTTGTGACTTGCATTCAAGTAATCACACTCAGTCTCAACACTGAGACTATCGCCACATATATGACAACTTAATTAAGTCAGGTTTTGTATATACACATAGGTTATGTATATATATACAGCACTTTACTATTTCCTAGGAAGTAGCTTAAAATATTTTAAAAAAAATTCCAAAGAAACATAAGTTCCACAGAAAGAACTGTATTAAAGCTTAAAATTAAAAATAGAGCACTAAAGAGTCAAGAATTAGAGCTGACCTCTCATCCTTTGCTTACGTGCATGACATCACATCATGCTCTGCTAATATCAGAAAAAGTCTTCCAGGGCCTCTCCCAGACAGCAAATAAGGGACTGAGCCTGGGACCCACAGGATACAAGCCATACCCACTCAGAACTGACACCAGGCAGAGACAACATTTCCTATGTACCAACGACTCTGCAGCTAAAAATTCTTTGTGGGACACAGGAACTCTGAACTCTCTAGTGCACCAAACACTTTCTATTTGCCTTTGAGTATTTTCTTTTAATTTTGCAAACATAAGACTAGACACAGATATTTTACCTGCTTTCTCGTTTACAAGACTGCAGTCCTAACTACCATAAACAAAATCTGAAGAAATGATTGCATGTGTAGAAAAAACCTAAATACTGACAACAGCGAGTGTCACAAAAGGCTTCAGACAAAACCCTTGTTCAAGCACCATCCTCTCAGAAGAGATGCTGGACACTACACAGCTAATCCTAAAGATGTTATATTTATCTTCACAGACAAACTAATCCTAGTGCCATCTAAATAAAAAAAACCTTGGAAAAAAAATACAAACCATTTAGTTCACAGCTACTCGAAAAACAAACATTTTTCACAGAATCACAGAATGGTTCAGAGTGGTGGAAGAGACCTTCAAAAATCATCTAGTCCAACACCCATGCTGCACCAAAATTCAAACTATGTCTATTAAGCATTGAGGAGACTATTATCCTGGACTTGTGAGTTTTAAAGCTCAAATGACCCTCTAATCCAAACTCTGTGCAATTTTTTTTTACTTTTGTGACAGTGAACTAAGAGAGGTTGAGTGGTATTCGTTTTAATTCTCAGATTTACACAGACACCACAAATACTGTTCTTCCGACCTCTAAAAATATACACAGAAAATTCAACTTCACAAAGTAAAGCTAAATTGTTCACTTGTAATTCAAGTGATCACCTCTCAAAAACATCATAGAAAACATCTTTTGAATATTATCACCAGCAAGTCTTGACACTCTTTTGACTCCAGGAGAAAATGAATAAAAAACTCCAAATTCCACCCTTAAGACACAAGGACTATGCAAACATCCATCAAAATCCACCAAAATAAGGTAAATCACAGAAATTACACTGTTCACTCAGCTTCCATCACAAAGTTGATTATATATGCTTTAAAAAAAAACATTACTGGAATTTTCAAAGTATGCAAAATCCCTTAAGATAATGATGTTGAGATTTCTTATAAGCTTCAGCACACACAGCAAAGTTCTAAATAACTTAATAAAGCAGGACTTGTATTGCACTGGTTCTCAAAAGCTGGAGGCACTACATTTTGGGGGTTTGAAATATACAGCAAGAAACACCATTCAAGTTTCCTACTGTTTTAAACTGAGCTTATTTCTTTTTATCTAACAGGAAAAGATTCTCAAACCCCAAAATTTCAACTCCAAACCACTATGGCAAATAAATCAGCCACATATGGTGTATTAGTGATGAGAAAGACTGAAAATTTTCAATGGTTGAACTAAATGAGTCAGATTTTCATGACAGAACTCCTGCTCAAGAACAATATATTCTGGATAGCTTTGCTGAAGCTTCCCAACACTCTCAGAACTTTAAAACCCAAAAGCTGATAAAAGTACAAAGGAAAAATAATGCAGCAACAGGCCAGCTCACTCAAGTAACACTTCTGGGCATTTTATTAGCAGAAGAAAAAGTACCTCATTTTAAATGAGACATCAATACTTAGTTCTAAAAGGAATTTAAGTCACCTAATGAAATTTTTCTTAGCTTTTTTAAGCTGTGTAAAAACAAGTAATTCTTTTAGAAGGCCTTCTCCTTGACAAGTACTGAAAAATGGAAAGACACGGTGCATCTTTAGAAGCATTGGCTGGAAACATCTCTGATTTTTCAATTCAGTTATTCCAAAAGATCATTAACAGGCTGCTGTTTCCTTATTAACAGTGTGAATATATGAATGTCTTAATGACATGATCAAGGCCACGCTTTCATTCTGCCATTTGCCACTGTGTGGTTTGCACATCCTTTGATCAAGACAAAGCAGCAGCTTTCCCCCCCCCCTCCATGAACTCTTTATTCCTGATCTTTCTCAGAGAAATTCTTTCTTTTCCAGAAAACATTCCAGCCCTATGAAGTAACAGCCAACTGAAGATGTTTTAGCAAGCACAGCTGGTGAAGAGAGTGAAATGGATTTAAATGGTTGGACAGTCTGCCTTCCCCAACCAAACCAGCCAGGTTGTTCTCAGGGTACCAGCAGGAAACACCTTTAAAAGGTGCACACCTGGAAGCAAACCCTTGTGTAAGCACACAACACACCTAAGAGGAGATACTGAAGGATACATCATGGGCCTTTCCTACTAAATCTTCATAAAAATCCAGGCTCAAGGAAACTTGCAGATTCCAAAGCAGTTTTCATCTATTAAAACTCATCATTGCACCACGTTCTATGCACAGAACTACTTAAATACACACCTGTAAGGGCCCTTGAGAGACCTGACTGTGCCTGAAAGATGTCTGTCCAGACATTTCCTTCTCCAGCAAGAGATTTCTGGACACCCAGCTTCAGGTTTCATCAGTGGAAAAGCTAAAAGTTTTCCTTCAGCATCCAAATCAAGCATCACCTTCTAAAAACAAGCATCTCTTGATCTACAGAGAACTCACAAAGACCTGTTAATCACTGGCCTTTACATAGCAACCCTTCTATTGATGTGAGGGCACTCATCAAATTTGCTCCTAGTTTCTTCTTTTCTAGAGTGTCTATGCCTTTCAAGCTCCCCTCACAAAGTTTAATAAACCTAATATTCTTGCAGCATCTAGGTATCCAGCACTATTGTTTAAAAAAACAACCAGACCATCTTAGCTAAGGCCCTTTTTCAGCAATCACTTCCCTTGTCTTTATATTTCCTCACACTTGTTAATGTGACAAAGCAAAGTGGGTAGTTGAAAGAACATAATTCTCAATTAATATTGGTTTTACTATGCATGACAGTAATCAAATGCAGTATAAATGCCCAGTATTTTTTGGGATACTGTTTGCTGTTCACTGACACCCTTTCCACTAATCAGGCCTTTGATTTGTTATTCCTTTGTTCTCTTCCTCCCTCAGTTCCTGTTAACTGAGCTTAGTCACACTGATTTCCAACCTGCTACCAAGCTTCTCAAGGTGGTTTTTAATTCCAACCCTCAGCTGTACAGTGCTTGCAATTCTTTCAATTCTGTGTTCCACGTTACAGGAAATGGTGAAAATACACTCAAAACTGAACACTTCAGGAGCACATTTCATGACACCACTGTTTAAAAGTGAGTTATTTACAAGTCAGATTCAAAAGCTCTTAAAAAATTATCTTTAGGAAGAATTACTTGTAGAGCACACTTGAGTAGCTTGAACAATGGCAGAAATCCTGTAAACTCAAGACAGACTCCCCATACTCCCTACTTATTAACTATATTGGCTACTGTAAAAAAAAGTTTGATCCAGACTGCTCTCAACAAACCACACTAGAATATTTCCTGTGTGCACACTGATTTTAATTGTCCTCTACTTACTGACAAATTCCCTTCCCAAACCTCCTCCTCAGAATCATTCAGGGGATCAGAGATCATCTGGCTTTTCTCTTTTTTTAAATTTTTTTAAGAAGTATTACTCTGATTGCATTCCAATCATATAATTTTATTCAGTTTTAGCAAATATCTGACTACAGCCTTTCCAGAAAAATTGAACAAAGGCTGCGCTGACTACTTCAGCATTTTTGCAATATCCATAAGACTGTTTTTCCTGTTCTTAACAGAAGTGAATTTCACACCTAAGATTCCCTGATTTTCTTAACTGCACTACTCATTTTACTACTCATTTACAAGCTCTTGTCCCTGCTCTCATTTTCTTTGGCTGGACCCCTGCTCATCTAAGGCCTTTAAAGATCTCAAGAGAATTCCAAAAACCAGCCTCTCACTATGCTTCCTGTTTTTTAATCAGATGGAAGATTAAACATTAAACATTCAAATTAGCAATGTTTAATTAATATTTAATAATGATAGGTAGTGTTTAGCAGCACCCTATTTTAACTAGCTCACCTGTACATTTGATCCCTCAGATAATTCTCTCAATACAACTTTAATAAATTTATTATTTTTACCCTGCCTCCAGTGCAGTGCTTTAAGCAATTAGTGAATTAGTGCCTATTAGTGAAAGTTACTAGTCTTTCATTGTCAAAAATATATTTCATTAAAAATAAAGATAATTAAAAGAATTATATTAGCAATTATACATATGTATATTCCTAATCGATCTAAAAAAAGACTTTTTAAAAAATATATTGTTGTGAAAGCCCAGACTTTCCAAAGTTACCTGGTAAGGCTACAAGCTGTTCCTTAAAGGAGGTGAGCACATCTTTACAAGCAGCGTAAAGTGGAAGCTGTCGTGAAAACCAAGAGCAACCAGAGAATAAAGCCGCTTTGAAAAATCAACTGGTAGCCGTCCCCCCACGACTTGTTTGGAGGGCTTTCAATCAACATTAATTATATTGATTATAATTATAACAATTATAAATAAATAGAATGAAAATTAACCAGGTTTACATCACTACAGTGCGGCCGTGCCCCCCCGGCCTACAAACCGCTTTAGTATCGGAAATAAAGCAGCAGCACCTACTCACGGCACCGGCCCCGCCGGATCCCCAGCTCGGGCTCCGCTCCCCGGCCGCGGGGGCGATGCGAGACCCCCGCACGTACGGCGGGAGGGACCCGGCTGGGCAGCCCCCAGACCCGGCGCGAACATGTCGCCTCAGCCAGCCGAGCTTCTGGCCGGGCTGGACCTTCCTCTTCC